>BHFT01037849.1:0-88097 GCA_004320025.1 Laticauda laticaudata
TGCACATTTTTGCCCCTTTTGAGAGCGGATAACAACGGATGGAACATTTTTCTCGTCCGCTGTGTCCTTTTTACAAATGTTCTGCATCCGTCGGCCAGTGTGACAGGGCCTTAAACACCTTCCTTTTTCAGATATTATGTTCCAAAGGGAACTGCAATAGGTTGATTTCAAGTGATTTAAGTTTTTAATTTAAAAAAACCTTGGAGTTCTTTATGTTTTCAGCAACAAATCATATTATCTTGCTTCACAGGATCTCCAAAGTGACCATAGAAGTTGTATTATTATTCAATCATGCATATTTAACATATTTAGCAGGTTCCTTTGAATTATTTATTCTGGAAATATCCATTGAGCTCGAGATAAGCTTTATGGGAAATGGAGGATTGACACCATGTTTTTGTTTTGATACTAAGTGCTTTAGAAGTACTTGCTCTCTTTTGTTTAATTGAAATGCTGTGAAAATTTTCATTTTGTTCTGCAAAAATTGGACTTAAGCTCAAAGCTTAGGGGCCTATTAGTAAACAAGATTTGTACCAGTGTTTCTCAATGCAATTCTGAGAATTAAAGTCCATCCAACTTAAACTTAGCAGAGGTTGAGAAGCACTGATCTATATAATGCAATGGAACTGTAGCAATAGCACTTAGACTTAAATATCATTTTACAGTGCTTTACAGCCCTCTCTGAGCGGTTTACAGAGTCAGCATATTGCTCCCAACAATTTGGGTTCTCATTTTACCCATCTCGGAAGAATGAAAGGCTGAGTCAACCTTGAACCTGGTGAGATTCGACCTGCCAAATTGCAGGTAGCCAGCAGTCAGCAGAAGTACCCTGCAATACTGCATTCTAACCACTGTGGCTCATATTCTCAGAACTATATTCTCAGAAGTAAGTTTATGCTTCCCACAGAGATCACATTAAAGAAAGATGAGCAGCATTTTGCTTCATGAACTTAGGGATATTTACACACTGCCACTGCTTTGACTTTCATATCCTACTTTTTTTTTAAACGACCCTGTAATCCTTTTTGTTGGGGTGACTGAATGGAGCTGAACATTTACTGGCCAGTTGCCCTTCCAGATGCCTTCGTGGAGTTCACAACAGATATTTTCTCTTTGTGGCCTAATAGAGAAACATTTATTGCTGCCTAGGATTGGAGTCTCAGCTCCCAAGTGAGAGGTGAGGATCTTCACCTGTAGACCACATTGCCACTCAATTTCCCATCCTACATAAGAAGTTGGAAAACTAGCTATAATATTGAGAAGGAAAACAAAATCCATTATTTCCCTCTCAGGCATTCCTCCATGTCCTTATCTCATGTTACATTGAAGTGCTTAAAAAAATCACAATATTTTCTATGAGGGATGAACTACACAACTTTCAAATTTCTAATTTTTACAAGCTAGCACTGTTGCAGCCCGGAAACTGGGAAGCAAGGGAAAGGTAAAACTTCTGTTCATAGAGAAAGGCAAAACTTCTGTAGTTCTGTTAAGACTCTTAGCTTTACCACTTTGCAGCTTTTGACTTTCAAAATCACTAGAATTGAGCCAAAAATCAATTCTGGAATTACAGGAATGTGAAGCTAATACAGAAGCTGTACATATATCACACATCAAAATTACCATAATAAAAATGTAATTTACAATGAGGCACCAGTGTTTGACAGTCTCTGCCAAAGGAGACCATGCAGGAAAAAAAAAAAAAGAAGTAGTTTTAACGTGCCATTTTAGCACCTGTGGGGGGAAAATGGACCAGTTCTGAAGTAGTTTTACAGATAGCAGATTTAAAAAGTCCAAATTGTTACTTGATTTATTACTTAAGTATGCAGAAGTCCCACAAGTGAAAATAATACTTGTTTCAAAAATTTATACACATGTAGTCCTCAACTTATGACCACAGTTTGGGACCAGATTTTTTTAGCTAAGCAAGGTGGTCCTGCCTGGTTTTACAACTATTTTTTGATGTAATTGTCAAGTGAATCATTGCAGTTAACTGAATCATATAGTTGTTAAGTGAATGGGGCTTCCTCCATTGACTTTGAATGTTCGAGATTGACTGGAAGACGGCAAATGATGGCGGTGAAATACCTGAATTTTGATCACATGACTGTAGGGGTGCTGTGATGGTTGTAAGCATGAGGACTGGTTGTAAGTCATTTATTTCAGTGCCACTGTAATTTCAAACCCATGGGTTCCATAAAAGAAGTTGCAATTTTAAAAATTAACAACAAATAAAAGTATAATTTGAGAAAATTGAATTTCTGTTTTAAAACTTAGCAGCCACTTGAGGTTATCATTTTGGGCCACTATTGAGAAAAAGCTCTTAAAATATTGAAACTTCCATTCCAGAATTCCAACTTATTTGTCTAAACATGATTTAAATTGCATTCATTCCCAATGTTTTTCCTAGTTGCAAAAAGATGCAGAATTAATCTCCCAAGATCAATGCACCAGTAGATGGCATCACTGAACTTGGTTGTAGCCATTCATCTTCCAGTAGTGAACCCCCCCCTCCCATTAAATAAAATGTTTTTTTATATTTGAGAAGATGTATCTTTGCTTACTAAACAAATATTCATCATAAATGAAATGGCTTTATATTGCCACACTCTAATGCTAAGGCTGTGTGACAGATCTGTATCTAAATAAATGTTTTTATACTGGAATGAATAACGTATCTCTTGACCTGACCCACTGGTCAAAAAATAAAAACAATAGAGAGATCAGAGAGGCTGTTACGTGCAGAGAAAAAGAATATGAGACATTACTGGGCATCCTGGGTGAATGATGCTCCATTTAGGATATATCAAACCATTATGGGGGTAAGAAGTAAGAATGTATTGCATGGTGAAAAGGTGCTGTGTTGTACTTTAAAAATGATTTTGGTTATAACTGGAATATAATATGGGACCATAAAAATCCAAAATGAAGTAGACTAGGTATGTACTGTTCTTCTGAACCAAATGCAGAACTGGCGTCTGTCAAGAGTTATTAAAACAGATAGTTCTTGACTTATGACTATTGTATGCAGTTGTGAGTCATCTCAATAAACTTTCCAGAGAGTTATGTGTAGGATAGAAGCTTTAGCCCAATCACTCACCAGAGTAGATTCATAAAGTGCTACATCGTTTTCCAAACTATTTTGCAGAATGAATGACATTTTGGCTCCTTCTGAAGTTGCTACCAGTAATATTCAAAACCACAACTTAGCTGTACTGCATTTTCTCTTCTACCCCTAACTTACCTCTTCTGTGTATTATTTATTATTTTTCTGTGTTTTATAAATCTTGCTTTAACTCAACTCTCAGCAGTTTACAATCCAATGAAGTCTTTTAGGTCATATCTTATGCTTAAATATTATACAATTGGGGCATATGCAAATTTCCCAACAACGTGTGAAGAATGGGTGCCACATGAACTTAAGCACTTAGCCAAACTTTTACTATTTTTTTAAAAAAGAGGGCCAAGAAGTCTGAAATACTGTTTTTTTCTATACCAGCCATTTTTCTGTGACCCACTTTTCCTCTGCTATTGTACCTCAATGTGCCAGCCTCCTTCTGATAATATGGCATAATTGTTTGATATAGCCTTCACACAACTTAGTTCTGTTGATGATGAGGCATCATACCTTAGAACTCCTTTGAATCCAGAGATGAGGATCAAGAGAGGAGCCAGGTTTTCCAACCAGCCACATTAACCTTCTTGGCAACCCACAAAACTCAATGATCAGAGGGAGCTCGATAGACCTTTCCACTTAAATTGTCCAGAGGATTTATTTTATTATCATAATGTGGAAGAGCAGATGGCTTAGAAAAATTGAAAACAACTGTGCTGCATTCTTCTCCTTCCATATGAACTTTTTCTGCAGCATCATCACAGTATGATGTGATTAGGAAAAACAAAGTCCAGTTTCCTTTTGAAAAAGCACCTTTGGGACGATCCTGACCTGGATGACTGATAATCCTGCTCGAGCAGGACTAGAACTTCCGACTTTATTCTATGTTCTAATCTCCATAGACATCACAGCAGATTTGCCAATAAAGCTGAAACCTTAAATCCAGTGTGAGAACAGATGGGAGAAGATTGGAGAAGAGGCACATTTTGGAAGCTCTGTAGCCACCAGCAAATGTAGAAAAGCAGCCAAATAAAATAAGGTGTTTTTCCTCAAAGGGAATGCATGATCCAGAGGAAACAGAAGCACAGAGGCACAGCAAATCAAAGCACAATGCAGAAAGATGAAAATTCTTTACATACTGGCCATTAACAGAGAAGGGGAAAAAACAAAACAAAAAAGGGGCACCACAGGATCTGTAAGAAGAAAATACAGCTAGTAACACTAGATAGTGTAATAGTTGAGTAGTAATATAGTAGAGGTTAGTAATTGTTACTATAGGGTCATACAAAACTTGTGATTCTGGTAAAGCAAACTGAAAAGAAAGACTATATTTTTAAATTTTGTTTTTGAAAGTCTTTAATTGGCATAGAGCAATTTCTGCATTGGTTCAGCACAGTTAAGTTCTCTGCTTGACAAATTGTTGGCTTACATTCAGATTGAATTTTGAAGTTGCTAAAATTGAATCTGTTTGTAGTCTAATAGCAGATTTGAACTGAATCACAGCCTCTTTGAATTTCAAATCTCCAGTTGGAATCAATTCAGGGTTGACTCAGACAATACTTCTTTTCAAATTGCTGCTGGTAGGTGAATGAGATTTTCCAGGGCTGACTGTGACAGCCAAATATCGTTTGAAGGTAAAACAAGACCTTTGATGTGTTAAATAAAAATAATATTTAAAGGATAATTTCAAGAGGTAAAATGGGGAAAGTAGATAACTATAGACAAAAGAAATACAACAGCAAGATCAAGAGACTTGAAAATCAGCTGCTCATTTATCTCCTTGCACTTTTCATAACCAAGTATCAGTACCAAAACATCTTTAAGAAAATGGAGCAACATAATAAATAGTCAAATAATGAAGCCAGTGTCATTGTAAATTAAAAAGGCAAAATGTATTAAGATTCTACAGGCAACAAGTATGTGTTGCATGAAGATTTGGTTAATTGTGGCTTGGTAAAATATCTAGGGAGAAGAAAGTGAAGAAAATGGTATGTTGTGTATTTTCATTTATCCCTATAGCTACATAGCATCCAAACTATTCAGATAAAGCATCTACAGAGAATTGCATGTAATATTAGTTGGGATATCTAATGAATCAGAAGATTGATTCAGAGTATAGAAATATTAATCTTTGACTTTTGAGGTCTTCCAATTACATCTAATACAACAAAATTATTTACCTCATGGAATTTAAGACCTTAAAACTAAGAAAAGCTTTCTCAGCCTTTGCATCTTCTATTCAACTCTGTTAGTATCCAAACAGGAGACAAATAAGTGGAATTATGCAGTATTTTACAGATGTGGCTAATGCTTAGATCTCTCCCCCTTAATTTTGAATAAAAGACCCATTTTGAAGTCATAGCATAAAAAATAGTCCAAGACGATTGTGCCTATGGTACCAATATTGATTGGACTGTTGCCTTTCATTTATATTGCTGTTTGGATTGGACACAAGGGGGTTAGGATTAATGGATAAACTATTAGGAAAAAACATGAAAGATGTCAATATAGATAGCCCTCAACTTGTAACTGTTTGTTTCATGACTGTCCAAAGTTACAATAGCATTAACTTATTATGAGTTCTTGTACCTATGACTGTTGCAGCATCCCTACACTGATCAAAATTCAGGCACTTTGCAACTGGGATGTATTTACAATGGTGGCAACATCCTGAGGTCATGTGTTCATCACCTGAACTCTTCCCTGCTGGCTTCTGCTAAGCAAAGTCCATGGGGGAAGCCAGATTCAGTTAACATCCACATCAAAAGTGGTAGTCAGCAAGTTCTGACCAGTTCTGGAGAACCAGTAGTGGAAATTTTAAGTAGTTCAGAGAATCAGCAAATACATCCTCTGACTGGCCCTGCCCCCATCTATTTTCTGCCTCCTGGGTCCCAGCTGATTGGGTGGGTCTTCTTTTGTTGCCCTGCACAGGAGAACAGAGCTGAAAAGCAAGTTGGTGGGGTGGGGAGGTAATGGAAATTTTACAATATCCTTCCCCTGCCATGCCCACCAAGCCATGCTCACCGAGCCATGACCACCAAGCCATGACCACAGAATCGATAGTAAAAAAAATTGAATCCCACCACAGAATTGCATGATTCACTCAGTAACAACAATGATTAACTTAACAATCAAATGGCAAAAAGGTTCTAAATGTGACTGTGATTCACTTAACTGCCTTGCTTAGCAATATAAATTCTGGTTTTATTTCTGATTGTAAGTCAAGGACTATCTATATATGGCCACAGATGAGATTATCGGACGCACAGAAATGGAAAGATTTAACACTACCCACTATGGAAAAATGGTTGGTGAAGTTGATCTTTTTTTTTTCCTGAAATGGATAGATTAACCTCTTTGATCATCTATATTTACTGATGATTGGAAGAGTCCTGTGGACATTTTACATAAAAACATGAAAAACAAATGTGTTAATGATTTAAGATTTTAATGCGTGGACAAGATAGATTATAGAAAGAGGAGTAAGATAATGTCACTTTAGATAAATGTGTCAAACATATATTTGATTTTTTAACTACTATGAATAACATCAGAAACACTTCTTTATATTTTCTTTCCTTTTTTACTTTTCTTGAACTTTTTTCTTTTCCTGCACTTCTTTGCATTTTCTTCAGCTTCTTTCTTTTTAGTTTTTCTTTCTTAGTTTCTATTGAATTCTGCTAGTTCTACATTCTTTCTTAAGGGTTTCAGTAAAAATCATATTATAGTTATATTGTGATCTGGATTGATTCCATATCAATGCTTCTTATAGCTTAAGTCTCTAGCACCGGATACTTGGTACAAAGATAATGTTTTATAGATGCTAATTGAAATACAGACAGAGGAACAGATGGTACAAATATTATACTGAGAGAGCAATGTCAGAGGAGAAAAAGTGGCTAAATTAAACCATATCTCCCTGTGTTTCTACCGACATAGAACAGAAAAAAACTATTTTGACCTAATTCTATTATGTCATTATGATACACATTTTTTTTTAAAAAAAGTTTATATCCTCAGAGGTAGAGAATTTACAAGGGGAATGTTCTTTCTCATTTCATGTCTCATCAAGCCATGTATAAAGTAGTTAGGCATTCAGATGTAAGACTTAGAAAAACATCATTTTCTTTCTCAAAAATGGTTTTAAACCATTAGGGACCCATAGAGTGAAATACATGTTTTACATATTCACTTATTCTTTCTTATAGCATATGAAGCTTAATATTTAAATAATGTGGCATGGTAGCAGCCTTATTTTAATGACAGGTGAGATGTATGGTGGATGGGCCACTGTTCCCTAGTATCTTAGCAACTGTAGGAAACTAATTTACTGGGGCTGAATACAAAGGACTTTTTCTTGTGGAGGATGGAATTGAGTGGGAGCCAGGATAATTCAATATAAAATATTGTGTTGCTGTTATGAGAACTAATCAATCTATTATTTCTGAATGTTGGTCAACTATCAGAAATGACCAGCAGACAGATAAGAAATCTGAGGAAAGTATAATGGGTAAAAGAGGAGATAAAATGAACTTCAAAAATGAACCCTCAACCAATGGGGCAGGTGAATGACAGTCTGATAGCGCACCCTCTCCTGACTGTGATTGGCAGGAGCCAAGAGATCATGATGGAGAACTTACATTTCTGATTGGCCTGCACGTAATAACAACTGTGGTGCCTAGTGCTTCCAAAATCAAAATAGAGTAAATAAAACCTTCACCCAACACAATAAAATCAAGTCCTTTGTTGAAGAAATAAAAGGCAGGAGATTACCTGTAACACACATAAGAGTGGCAGATCTAGGCACAATGGACAAGCCCTGCATTCCTCCGTGGCATAGATCAACCATCTGAGGATCACAGTATCCATGTCTAGTTACACAATAACAAGGCATAGCTCCTGACTGTATCAGTGTAATGCAAAACCAAAGCACATTAAGCCCATGTCACACTGCACCAACGGATGCAAAGAGGATGTAAAACGGACAAAAAAGCTTGCCATCCGTTGTTAACGCAATGTACTCACTGCCTCTGTTTTGCTTCCTCTCATCCGTCCAGCATCCGTTTATTGACGTTTCATCCGCTCAGAAAGTTTTGAGCTGCCCAAAACTTTTGAGCGGAAAATGTATCCAATGCATCCGTTCTGCATCCTCTAGGCATACGGGGGACATCCGTTCTGCATCCATTATGCATCTGCTATATCCGCCTAGGCATCCGCTGTGCATCCGCACAACTAAAATCCGTTCCAGCGGTAAAAGGGATGCAGGGAGGAAGCAGAACGGACGCAACGCGTTAATAGCACGGATGGAGAAAGGATGAAAGCGGATGCAGCTCATCCTCTGCAATCTGCTCTGCATCCGCTCTGCATCCTCTACGCATCCACTCTGCATCCTCTATGCATTCCTCTACGCATCCGCTCTGCATCTGCCTCTGCATCCTCTACGCATCATGCTCTGCATCCTCTACGCATGCTCTAGCATCTCTACGCATCCGCTCTGCGTCCTCCCACGTCCGTTCCTTTCCGTGTTATCGCTCTGCTTATGGCAAATTCCTTTTTGCATCCGATGGGCAGTGTGACATGGCCTTTAGATCATAGTTGTTGCAAAACAATTATAGCAGAAGATTAAAGAGTTTCATTTAAAATTGGAGAATGGCCTATATATTTGGTGAAGAGCTGGGAATGAGAAGAAAGATGAGAATATGGCAATTTACCAGTACACATTTGTTCCACAGTTAGGGACAAATGAGGAAGGTCCACACACACACACACTACCATCACAATCTTGTAAATGGTTATGTGTGTTTGTAATAGCATTTGTCAGTGCCTTTTTATTTTAGCCTTGCTTATATTTCACAGTTGTTTTGAACAAGAAGACAGTATTCAGTACTTGGTTATTTTGGGCAATTAAGAATGGCATTTATTCTTACAAAGTTATTTGAAGAAAATAAATGGAAAAATGCTGTAATTTTGAAATGATTATTACTGTTGACAAACCAAATACAAAATAGTGCAAAATCCATGTCATATAGTATTTAACCAGACACACATACTCACAAGTCACAAGTTTAAAAAAAAAAGAATGTAACAAAGAAAGATCTCATCTGCCATCATCATGCTTCTGTATTGTGTTCGTCTGTGAGTCAGACTTTTACAGTTGTTTCAGTTTTAAATTTGGGGCTAGCCTAATGCTGNCTTGATTGGTGTTTCTAATATCTTCTGTCTGTTTTGTGGCTTTTTTTATCTTGATTGACTGGCAACATTGTGTTCCTATATTGGAGGCTTTTAGTGCAGCTTGGCTCCGAGTAAATGGACAGCTATCATTTATTAGGAAGCTAGGTTTCATCTGGGTGCCTGGTTGGGGTGTGTTTGAGCTGGAGGTATCAGGGGGGATCTGTTTGTGCCCAGGTGTTTGCCTGGCTTGTGGTGTGGAGATTTTTTTGTTTGTGAGTGCAGAGATGATTCCACCAGATTGTCAATTATTTGGAAACCGGTTCTGTGGGCGTGGCTTAGTTGGTGGGTGTGGCTTGTTGGTCATGTGACTGGGTGGGCATGGCCAACTCAACGTCACTCGCATCAAGGGGCGCTTCTCCTCACCTGGCCTCTCATGACAGTGGGGATACTGCAACAGTCATAAGTGTGAAAAATGATCACAAGTCACTTTTTTCAATGCCATTGTAATTTTGAATGGTCACCAGTTTTAGACCAAAACTCAAAAAGTGTATGTAAACTCATGTTCGAATGTCAATCTTTCTAGCTAGCCAAGAAGCCTTGCTGAATGTCCCTCATCTTGATTCTTTGTCATTACAAGCTTCTTTCTGGCAGCTCTGCTTCATTATTCAATTATTTCTTCAAAGTACTAACTCCAACAGGGGAGCATTTCCTCCCAACAGCAGTATGAAAAACTTAAAACAATCCTTCCCCTTTAGGAGCAAAGAAAAACCCTGCTTTGGAGACAGTAAGTCTAGGCATACTGCCAAGAATGCAAGAAGGGTGGAAAAAAACAAAAGGAGATTTCTTCCAACAACTGGTTCTCTGAACTGCTTAGAAAGTTAACAACCGGTTCTAGCGAATAGGTGAGGACCTGTAGAATCCCACCCCTGTATATATGGATTGACAATATACATAAGAATAGAAAATGTAAATTATGTATATAATAGTTATGAAGGTATGGAAGTAGTGTGTATTGAAAAATTGGATAGGATGCATAAATGTATATATTGTATATTGTCACAATACTGTTCAATTAGTAATGGTATTATGTACGAACAGAAAAACATAATAAAGTGTTGGTGGGGGGGGGGAGGATTCTCCTGTCTTTTCTTGCTGTGAGTGTCAGAAGAAGTTGGAGTTGATGATGCTGAAAGAAGTCTGGGAAGAGCTTTTAATTGCCAGTTCTCCCAGCACCAGTGCCAGAAATGCCACCTTCCTCTTCAGTTCAACATCAATCCCCTGGAATTAAGAGAGGAAGGTAATCTTTCAGGTGCCAAAACCTGTTAGCCCCCTTCTCTCCCTTTATTGTGGAGTGGGACTAAAAAGCAGCAGTTCACCTGGTCACCCTCACAATAAAGAAAGAGAGAAAGAAAGATTATTTTTCTGATGCCACTGCTTGGCATTGGGATTGGGATTGGGGAGAATGCCAGGTAAACCCTTTCTGCATGAAAGACAAGAAGTGGTGGCAATAGCAACTACTGGGATGTTACTCCAAGGAGTATGCAGGGCTAGGAGTTGAAGACCAAGAGGGCTTCTGGGCAAAAAGATTGGGATCTCCTGTCTTTCACACTCATCCAGTGGATGAATATCTGTTGGTTGGGAAGAGTTGAAAGAACCATGCTAAATTCTCTCAACCTGCTTTTTCTCTCCTGAAACCGAGGAACATTTGGAGAATTTTGATCAGAAGACTTCAGGAAATCTAATTTTGTTCTTAGAAATGTTTGTCATCCTAGTCCAAAAACTCTAGTAAACATTTTATTTTCATAATGCAAATAAATGGTGAAATGAAGAAGAATTTAAAATCAAGTGCCTTTTTTCTCCTACAGAAGAGATCAGATACTTTTATCCTACAGAATGAAAGATCTGATATCCAAGAAAAATGATGGTTTAATATGATGCTCTTTTGAATGTTTCTACAGAAGTTGATAATAAAGGTTCATTTATTTACTTGTCTAAAGAAGCATTCCTAGATTGTTATGTTTAGATTCTTTCTGGGGCTCTTTTCTCCAATGAGACCTGATCTCACGTGTGGGTATTTAGGAAAAATGAATGAGTGAATCATTTTACAATCTGGAAACCTTTGATCTCCAAAATGTGCCCAGAGATTTTTAAAAAAAACCAGTGCTTTCAAGAAATATAAACTGTAGCAAAGGAGATTTAAACAATTTTAAAATGTCATTCTTATAAATACAATATAATATAATTATTACAATGTAATATTACTTTGAATTCATTTTTAAGAAGTGCTACCGGGGCCCAAATTCAAACTATATTTAAGTACAAATCTTGATTTCTGTGCTTTAAAAAATGCTGTAAGACTTCCCAGCTGGAAACATAATAAAGACAGGAAAGGAAAGGAAAATATAGGATATGTTGTCCCATCCACAATAAAAATGGCCTTCCCTCCCAAGCCTATTTATTTATTATTTGTACTTGAATTTAATTGCTGTTCATCTCACTATCTAGTGACTCTAGGCTCAATCTAGATCAATATATCAGTTACTTTTTATGTTTTTCTGTGAGTAACCCCTTTTGGAATTGTTATATGAGCCTTATGTTTTCCTATTTCCAGTGCCTAATTCTGCTCCGAAGAAGTGAACAGCTTGGCTATGCAGAGTGCCCTGACCACAATACTGGGACTGAATGTTCTTGGAAATGGTGTTTGATTCTAACACTGCTTCAATCTCAAAGGCAAATTTTGTGGATCAGAAGATGGTTTCCTTCCTTGTGAGTTCTGTTTTCACCACAATATATTAATCTTATCCAGTTATTGTTTCTTTCCACTTAAATCTATAGGAAGTTAGCACCCACCCTCTCCTAGAAAAATGAAATATCCTGAGAAATATTAAAAAGGCAGAATATTTCCTCTAAGAAGAATAGAAACTCAGAAGCAGAAACTCATCTCAGAAGCAGAAGCTCACCCCCATCTTTGTTAATGGGTGGACCATTAAGGCCTGGGCCAGAATACTTTACATGACAAAGATCTCCAGGTAAAGCTATAGCAATTGCCAAAAGCCCTTTTCAGTGCATCATCATCCAGCAAGGCTCAACCAAGCCTGGAACTCAGGACAGTCTACAGAGTTGCCCCTTCATGGCCCCATTGGAGTCTGACAACCAATCAGAATACAATATTCAATTTAAATCCCAACAAAGGTTATAAAAGCCAGGCACTCTCAGTATCTCAGCCCTTTCTTGATCCCTTCCTTCACCTTGAAGCATGTGATCATCCTTCCTTTTCACTCTGGAGCTCCAGGCCATGTGATCCTGTCACCATTAAACCTTCCAAACAGTCTCCAGTGTCTTTTTCCCCACTTGAACTGAACCCAGAAGGATATTTCTTCCAACAAATCATTGAAATATTTGTCCAATTAGGTTTGCTTCTCTTTCAGTAGGCCACAGGTTGGTTGATGGGTGTTTGAACTAGAAAAAAAGTTATTTAGCTTTGTGTTTCCATCTCTGAGTGTCACTGTAGACCATGTACAGACAATACTTTTTCACTATTATTTATTTAGTGCCTTTTAATCCTATCTTTTCTCTAGGAATTTAAGGGAAACTTATATTGGCTGAGGAAAATGTGATCCCAAGTCACCCAAGGAGCCCTAGTGGTGAGTAGAGACTTGAACCTGGATCTTCCAGTCCTTCAAGCCAAGTTGTTAAACTATATCAGCTTAATATTCCTTAAATTGTGCTGGAATAGGCTAAATATGTGGTTGCATCTCTTTCAAAATATTTTGCTTTGCAAATAACTTATTCTCCTGTAGTAACTGTGTGGCATTCATATGTTTGCAACTTTGTATCATTGCAACTATGAATCGTTCAGGCATTTGATTGGTAATCATCTTCACGTATAATCATTGAGCTTCTGTCTCCCAAGTGACCTTTTGCAGGAACGTACAGGGACAAGGAGCTTAAACATCTGTTTTAGAAATAGCTTACTACATTGTAATCAGTTGTTTAACATGTACTTTGTAAAGCAGAAGATCCTGATTGAATTGTAATATGCGAATCCCTGTCTGACCTGGAAATTTTGGCCTACCTGAGTGTATTAAAATCATGTGTATTCGTTTTGGCCTGGGGCTTGGACCTAGGCTCTGTGTAAACAATCTACCTCGTTTTGATGTCAGCATAATAAAAGGGCGTGTATCCATCCTTCTTGCACACCATACCCGAGGAAACTTCGTCTCCTGTCGTTTCTTTCTCCTTATCGCTCCCTATCATGAGTGTGCCCATGACTAATGCGGGATGAGCAGATACCTCATGCATTGTGTGGATGACCCCGACGTGATTCCCTAAAGGGTTTCGGGATAAATCGTTGCGGACGCGCTTCAAAATCTTGCCCCACGCGTACTGGGAACTGGGGAGCTGTGACATGCGAGCTAGGGGCGGTTCCTAGAGAGCGAATTGTGTCACATTCATCGACTCTGAAAACACGTGTCTAGACTGTAAGTATGGGCGGAATTACTTTTCTCACAAAAGACAGAGCATCTGAAGAGAATTTTGAGGGAAGTTAGTCGCTTCTTCTTCTAATAATTCTGCTAATTGAAGTGGCCGCCTGTAAAAGAACACACTATTGGACCCTTATGTTGAACTTAATTGCTGGCAAAAAATTTGTCCCAATTATCCAGAGGAAAGACGGGTCCTTAAATAATTTCCCATTGGCAAAAATTGTGACTATGCTCCAATGAGTCACATCGTGCACCTATTGCATTTGTCACATGCGCACGCCATCATACGCGTTTACACTTATCCATAAAAATGAAGCAGAGAAAGTATCTTGAAAATTTATCCCCCCACCAAGTTATGATTAACTTTTTCTGTCCTTCAACACTCTGCTCCCAATGATCATAAGTCCATTAAAGGGAGCCTCCTCCATCCAATCCACTTCTTTAAATGTAGAGCCCTCGTCGTCCTCCACACCCTCCCGAGGTGGGGGGGGGGTAATTGTAAAAGCCATTCAACAAGCCTTTTATGAAGGAGAAATGGATGAGGACACCCTTGCAGCTGCCTCTCTTTAATCCTATCAAATCAAGCTGGCAATCCTCTAGCTCCTCTAGTATAATCCGCAATTCAATAAATAATGATAAAGGATTAAAAGCAGCTTGCAAGGAAAATGGTATTCAATCTCGCTATGAGCAGGGTCTTTTAGATCAATAGCCCCAACCAGGAGCTGACTTGATAAATGCTGATTGGCGTATATTATTTCACATGATCCTCACGCCCTTACAATTTTTGGTCTGGGAGTCAGAATTTCATAAGGCGAACGGCAGCTGCAGCTGCTAGAGCTTGCCTGCAAAGTCACTCTAGATATGCTTAACGGTACTGGCCAGCTATGTTACCATGCCCGCAGATTACCACAGACGTGATGAGGTTCAGCTGCTTTCCCTATGCTTTGGCTGCTGTCTCGAAAAAATGATAATGAAAAAATGGAATAAGCAGGATGGCGGTGCCCAAATCTTTTTCTAAAGTCATTCAAGACGCTTCTGAGCCTTTTTCTCTTCATAAATCGTCTCACAGAAGCCTTAGAGGAGACAAATTGATAATGAGGGAGCTGTAATGATTAAAATGAAACTTGCTATGAAAAACTCTAAATGCGATTGCCAGAAGTTTGTGACAACCATTAATCAAATAAGGAGAAATGGTTACCTTGGCAGATTATCTTAACAGCCTGCCCGATCAATAGGAACCACTTCCATTCCCATGTCTACTCTATGCTACTGCTATACTGAAGGCATGCCAACAGAACATGAGCTCTTTTCCCTATTTTCCAACAAAAAACACTCGCAAAATGGCAATTGGTTTTAATTGGGCAAGCCAGGTCACTTTAAGAGCCAATGCAGAGCCCCGGGCGGGACGCAAATATGTTAAGAGCCAGGTAGCTCGCCCAAAGACGCATGCCCTCGATGCCAAACGGCATCAATTGGGCTAAATCAGTGCAGAATCCAAAAGAATGACAGCAGAATAACCTGAATCAATTCAAAAACCTTTCTTTGAATCAGGAAACTAGAAAGGGGCCAGGCACCAGCCCCACAACAAGGCTGCTGAAACCGTGTAACTTTTCTTTTTCGCTTACGATCTTGTTGCTAAGAAACTGTTACTTATTTTCCTGGGTTGCTGACTTTCTCTTTGTACGTCTTGTTCAGCTTTTCAATATGCCTCCTAAAATATTCCCAGTGCTAGCTTTCCTGTAAGGGAATTTAGCTTGAAGGTATTCTTGCTCTCCTTTTCTGCAATGATCCCACTGTATTGTCTGATGTCTGTCTGTCTGGTACTGCTAATACAGAAGTTACTATAAATGAGGGGGATGTTGTGCAAAAATGATGTGCTCTTAGACCCAACAACAAGAGCAACTTATGGCAATTGAAAGACCAATCAGTCAATCCAAAACCTACGGTAACATCTATTGAAGTGGTCGCTCCTTTCTTGGTCTTTTAAAGATACGGCAGCGGAATTTCCGTCACCGAAACCGGCTGAGTGGGCCAAACACCTGGCCTGCAGATGTTGGCACCCAGCGGTGAGAGAGTGGGGGACTTCAGGAGACTCGCATAGCAGAAACTGGGTAAAAGCCCATTCCCCTGAGTCTCAATGTGTTGCTTATATTAACCAGCTGTAATTCCTCTGTATACTAATTTGGGGAAGAGACCTTTGTCACAGTTTAATGCACAACTTTACCCTCCACTACCATGGCTCGCTTGGCATTTAACTACAATAACCCTGTTGGATTGATCAGTTGCCTCTTCCTTCTATAAAGCTGAAGCCTTACATTCTCTTTTTCAAGAACAATTTAGATAAAGGTCATCTAGAACCTTATTGAGTCCATATAATACCCCCAGTTTTTGAGTTACAAAAAGAAAAAACGGAGCTTGGCGCCTCCTTCGATTTTAAGGGCTGTAAATTCGGTCCTCCTTACAATGGACCCCTGCAATGTGGTATGTTACCAAATCTAACATAATAAAAACAAGGAGTATGCCTTATCATTATTGATTTAAAAGACTGTTTTTCTCCATTCAATTACACCGCAGTTAGATAGAAAATTATTTGCTTTAACAGACCAACCTTAAATAATCAGAGACCTACCAAACGATATCAATGGAAAGTCCTTACCGCAAGGCTATGTTTAAACAGTCCACTATGTGTCCAATATTTTTGGGATTTAGCCTTGCAACCATAAGGACAAATATCCTCATTTTTTAGTCTATCATTTGTATGGATATGATAATATGGTATCTGCACCTGGACCAAAGGGCACAGTATTAAAAACTCTGCCATGCCTGAGCCTCTCCATTCTAGGTAAATGCGGTCTCACTATAGCCCCAAAAAAGTGCCAATCCAAACCACCCTTTTCCTATTTAGGTACAAGTTAAGCTTGCTTCAAGCTGCTGTTCCTTCCCTCCCTTCCAACACTTCCCCTGGAAACCCACACTTGTGATCTTACAACAGTTTTCGCTAAGAACCTTAAAATTGGGCCACGTCCTTATTGGGTTTGACCACAGCTACATTAGCTCCTCTTTTCTAATGGCCCTCAACACAAGGTAAAGCTCCGTCCGATGTTTATCATTCTAAATAAAGAACAGTTGCAAGCATGGAAAGACGTTTCCCATTCACTGGCTACTCCCAAAAGGAGAAGCGTAAAACATGTCATAAATCATTCAATTCGTACCTTTGCCTCGCTGGGACTCCAAATGAAATCAAAAACAGACAATGACCTGCCTAACGAGTTCTGCTTTCCAAGACTCTGTCAACAGGATGGGATGTAAAACTCACAGTTTGGATCCCTAATTAACAGACCCAGGGGCAAGGCCAATTGTGGAAACGAAGCTCAACTTATCTCTGAACACGGCTCTTGATAGATTATTCGTTGAGGAAAACCCTACTCCCAGCATTGCAAAATTCGCTTAACATTTGTCTTTACACTTTAAATTTTCCTTAACTGAACTGGCAGTTCCTCCACTTTCGCTGCTTCATGTCATTTTTCTTCCCCCTCACCCCCTAACAGACCTTCTGGTACATTATCGCAAATTACCAGATCCCGCCTGGCAAGGGTCCCGCGAGCTTTCTCAACCTGGGGACGAGCTACGCTGCGATTTTTACTACAGACAAAACACTTGCTGGTCCCTGTCGGGCGTAAGACCCTATCATGGGAATTCCTCTGGCTACATCTACATCTTAAACCTTCCTGAAGTTCTTGCCTATATCCTCTTTTGCAAAATTCTACCGTTTATTCATATCCTAAACCTAATACCTTTGTTTCAACATGTCATTGGACCACATTAGAATTTCACTTTATTAATTATTATAGTGAACTGCCTATTTGTTTGTTGGCAATAATAATCTTCCATAAATCTATCTCCTTATATTCCACACACATTTCAAACAAAACCTTGCTTGCCTTGTCAAAAGATTAATTCGTGTTAAAGCCACTTCATTAACAGAAGCTATTATCTGTTCCATGTGGGTACGTCATGGAAAATGCCTACCCATTAGCTTTCACTCTGTCCACTTCTGTTTTGTTTACAGAGCACTCTATCAACTCACTCTTCTGTTCCCTCTTTACTCTTCCTATGGAAAAGAAACCTTAAAATCTTTTCCTCTATCAAGCTAAGATTATAGGAGGACCTAAATGTCCTTCTCTTGTATTATGGTCCTCCAACCCAACTAACATCCTTGATGAATGACCAAATTTAATCTTCATTATCATTATTTAATTATTAACTTTTCCTACAAGGTTTATTGCATCCTCTCATCTCGTAAATGTTCTACAACTAAACTTGTCACAGTACTCTCTCCTACTTGTGATGCTTTAATATATCCGAACTCTGATCCTGTCAGCAACAACGCTTCAAAAGAACTGTCCATATATCCGCAGACAGCCTCACAGAAAAATATAATTATTACTTGGATTATAAAACTTTCAGGCATTCGTTTAAGCTCACAACCAATTTTTCCTCGCATAGAAGACTTCACCCACCACTTCAATTTCCGATTTGGCAGAAATGCTTGTATCGTCGAGGCTTAGATGCTGTTATTTTTAAAACAAGGGGGAATTGTGTGCTCGGCTAAAGAAAAAGTTGTTTTTATGCTGATAGCAGGGAGTGTTGGTCTATGAAAGAATAGAAAAACGCTTAAAGGATAGAGAAAATGAAAGGTTAAACAATGTATATTGGTATCAGAGGCTGTTTTTCATTTCACCATGGCTTACACTCTTTTAACGCATTGACAGGACCATTAATAATCATTATATTGATATTATATAGGACCCTTGTTGTTTTAATAGATATGCAACTTTTGAAAAATCAATATCTTCCATAACTGCAAAATGTTAAGTGGTATACACTCATGTTAAGTCCCTTAACACCGGATGAAAAAATGTCATTGCTGATTACCGGCTCTTGGACAAACTGACGCTGACGGATCTCACAACTCCTGCTAGATGGACTGGGACGATGAACATTTCAGAAAAAAAAGGTTCCTGTTCTTCTTGAACAGGAAAGAAGATTCGTCATAAATAATAAAAACAGAGGAGATGTAGTAACTGTGTGGGCATTTCGCATATGTTTGCAACTTGTATATCATTTGCAACAGAATCGTCAGGCCATTTGATACATTGTATCACGCCCGCCCCCACGCCCCACGTACTAATCATTGGGACGCTCTGTCTCCCTCAGTGACCTTTTGCAGGACACTACAGGGACAAGGAGTAAACATCTGTAGAAATAGCTACTACATTGTAATCAGCTTGTTTAACATGTAGCTTCTGTAAAGCAGAAGATCCTGATTGAATTGTAATCTGCGATCCGTCTGACATGGAATTTTGCTTACTGAAGTTAATTAAAATCATGTTGTATTCTGTTTTGACCTGGGCTTGACCTAGGTCTGTTTAAACAATCACTCCTTTCGATGTACATAATAAAAGGGCGTGTATCCATACCTCTATTGCAACACCATCCCGAGGACTTCGTCTCCATGTCGTTTCTTTCTCCTTTCGCTCCCTATCAATGAGTGGCCCATCTAAGCGGGAATAGCATTTCTCCTTTCGCTCCCTATCATGAGGTGCCCATCTAATGCGGGATAGCAGATACCGCATTCTCCCTGATTACTTGCATTGTTACTACTGCAAGAATATTATTCAATTTATGCAGCTGGCAGAAACCTTTTTCTGTTCCTTGAAAAACATAACTGAATTATTGAGTCTGTGTGACTCAAGGTGGAATAAGAGGCTTTGTCCAGTGCTGATGATGCTACTGGCTTACTGCTCAGCCTTATTTCCTCTTCCTGTTTAATTATATTTCTGCATCATGTTGTTCTTCTTTTCTAAGACAGAACTCTCTTAATGTCTCCTACATACTTTAGTTAAGGTTATCTCCACACCCTCTGCAGCAGGTTTCCCCAAAGTGATCAATATTAACCCCAGGGTCAATGGGACTATTAAAGGAGGAAATCAATCTTATTATTTATTTTATTTATTTGCCAAATTTATGTGGCCATATATCTCAAAAGAAGTGAGTTTGAATGGCGTACATAAAAAAATGAAAACAATAAACATGTTATACAAGCATATTTAAAAAGTTATATTAGGAGTACTGCTAGCTAAAATATTATTTATTATATTATTTTCATATAATAAATTCAGGGGAAAGGGTTGATAAAAATCTGGAACTTTATGAAGGGGTTGATGAGCTAAAGATTTTGAGAAGGTCCACTCTACAGGTACTAATAAAAACATTCACATAGGAAGGCTCTTAATTTGTTAGTTTCAGTGATAGGCCATACCTTGAAAATGGAAAATTTTATCAGCCCTTAAGATGCTATAAAACAAGATTGTCAAACTCAAGGTCTATGGGCTGAATCCAGCCTGAGGGGTAGTTAGATTTGGCCATGGAGCCACCCTGGAAACAATGAAGGATTGGCCCATGGTACCTCTGCCAGTGAAAATGGAGTTTAGGAGAGCCAAATGCAGCCCTCATGAGCTCTGTTTTCAGCTGCAATGGACTCCTGCAGCCTCATGCCAGAAAAAAATGGAGCTTGTGGTTCTCACGAGGTCCACTTTCATAGGCAGAGCACTTGGGCCACCAGAGACACCCCCAACACAAGTGAATTTGAACTGGCCATACCCCCGGCCACACACTTCCGCCCCCCCCCGAGTTCAAACAATTCTGATGCAGCCCTCAATGAAATCAAGTTTGACACCGCCTCTATAAAAGATACCCTTCTACCAGCAGTTTATTATATATCTCAGACTTCTCCAAGAAATGAAAAGATTATATTCTATGAGGCTTGTAGTATATGAAAATTAAAAAAAGACAAATATCACAAAGTCATTCAGGCTGTGATAGAGTTAAATACTTTTCTTACTTATATGGGAGTAAGTTCATTAACTACTGTGAGGCTTATTTCTGATTAAAACTATATGAGGTTGAGCTCTAATATCTATTATAGCAAGTCTTTTCATTAAAAAATCATTAGGTACCAAGGGTGGTATTCAGCAGGTTCTAACCAGTTCTGGAGAACCGGTAGTGGAAATTTTGAGTAGTTTGGAGAATCAGTAAATACCACCTCTGACTGGAGATTTTACAGTATCCTTCCCCTGCCATGCCCACCAAGGCATCCCCACAGAACCAGTTGTAAAACATTTTTTGAATCCCATCACTGTTGGGTACCCACAACCTGTTCTAGTATTATACTGTAATGTTGCATCAAATGCAGAATGGAATGTTTTCCCTTGTTCTACTAAGAACTACTAAGAGGCAGAAGACTAGAAAATATAAAAGATATATAAAAGTTCTATTATATTTCTGTTCATAATTCAAATGTGCAAAGAGCATCTGAAATACCAGAAATTTGGGACAATATAATCTTCCTAGAAATGCTGGAAGAGAACCCTGAACATGATAGGAGTTCTACATAAGAGAGGCTCATATTGTGGTGGGCAAAACCTGATTCAGTCTTATACTGAATTAATGTTATTTAATTCCTGTTAGCAATTTCATGCTTGAGTTAGAACTTACTGGTACATTTAATTCTTTCTGTGTTCATCTTGAACAGTCTTTTGCTGAAGCATTGGGATTGCAGAGTGTTCTATATTTATTTTAATTTTGGTTATTTATTTGATTTGTCAATTGCTTACAAGATAATAGGTATAAGTATATATATAGCTATGAATACATGAAATGGGTACATAAAATAAAAATAAAAGAAATAATAGGACAGAGACGGTAGGCACGTTGGTGTGCTTATTCTCTCATCGACCTCTATTTATTTATTTTTTATTTATTTGATTTATCAATTTCTTACAAGATAATAGGGATAAATATAAACATGAGTAAGAAAAATTATGAATAAATGGAGACAATAAGGACAGGGACAGTAGGCACAATGATGCACTTAAGCACGCCCCTTACAGACCTCTTAGGAATGGGGTGAGGTCAATAGTGGATATTTTGAGGTTAAAGGAGTGGGGGTTCGAGGATGTAACAACAGAGTCAGGTAATGCATTCCAGGCATTGACCACTTTGTTGCTGAAGTCATACTTTCTGCAATCAAGTTNAACTGGTAGGACATTGTAGCAGATAATTTTGTGTACTATGCTTAAGTCCAACCATAGGTGGTGTAGTTCAAGGTTGTCCAAGCCCAAAAATTCAAGCCTGGTGATATAGGGCTTTCTGTTGCGAGCAGAGGAGTGGAGTACTCTTCTTGTGAAATACTTCTGGACTTGCTCAATTGTATTAATGTCCAATATACAGTGTGGATTCCAGACTGATGAGCTGTATTCAAGTATTGGTCTAGCAAAGGTTTTGTATGCCCTAGTCAGCAATTAAATATGTCCGGAGGAGATATTCCTTGGGGCATTCCTTGGGCCTCAATAGTGGCAGAGGAGCAAACAGTGAATCTCTCAATAAAATCTATGCATGCACCAATTCAAGAGCAAACACCGTCAATTCTTTCATAGCAACCATCTCAGATGCAGCCAAAATTTGGTAAACTGCTTTACCTGACTGACCACTGGAGACAGTGCTTAACCAGTTGGTTTGACCGCAGAAGCTCTGAAGATTACAGCTTGATTTTATATAAACGGCTCCGACAGAAGACGATCTATTCCTTCCCAAGACCTTGGGAAAATTCAGAAATAGTCAACAGCCTGCTATATGGATCTCTCTTAATTGACTCAGGAGCAAAGAAAATTAAAGCTGCACTGCCAAATTTCAGCAGTTCAAGCCACAGGATACTCTGGGGGCAGCAGGCAGCCCATGGACTACTTGATGTATCTCAAGCTAAATTATTCCAATCTGTTCACGAAGCAAATTGTCTTTTGTGCATCACCTGGGGAAAGCTTTGTTTTAAAAGGAAGCCTGGAGATAACTTTCAATTTATCCACCACATTTGGTTCATCACAGACACCACCCCGAATAACCAGCTCAGTATGATTGAAAAAGTAAAGAGTTGTTCTCTGACAGGATTTTAATATCTAAATATTAAACATTAAACACTAAACAAACATTTATACACAAAGGGAGGAAAAAGGTATAAAAACCAGGAACTTACAATTTGAAGTTAGCTAGCTAGCCTCAGGAACACAGCCACGCTGTCTCTCGCTTTCCTGAAAATAAAAAGATCCAGCTTTCAAGCAGTTGTCCGTATCCTTGCGCCAGAGCTCTCCCAGCGGGAAAATTCAAATGCTCGAAGAAAGGCACTTTGACAGCCTTTCTACACTGCAATGGCTAGAGAACTTCAAGGACCTGGTGCAAGTTCCTTCTTGCACTGCTGTTGTAACTGTGAATGATTGCTGAACGAAGGCCATAACTTGAGGATTACCTGTATAGTAAAAAAAAAAACAACCCACTCCAATTTATAATTATATAAATTCAGATTTTCTTCCATTACCAGGGATTGTGCTTTCAAATGTTACATGTTGAGTTTCTAAGAATCACAGAGCTAATTATATAGTTATGTGGCCTGCAGGAAAAAGTGACATTTTCAGCACATGTAGTGCACAATGCACTGGTTCAGCATAATGAAGGAACCTAGTCTGTGGTCTGTGTCCTTCATGTAAGAGTCAAGCTAGTCGACCCATCAACATGACATATTTCAATCAAAAGACCACTCTACAAAAAACTATAATTTGTTTTTATCAAGGGCTGCTTTTGTAATTCTTTAGCTTTTAATGCAGTTTTTGCATTCTAACTTAATGTACTCTGCATTAGTGAAAGGAGAACAAATGTGACCCAGAATTGATGAATTTAGCTGCTAAAAATATATATGATTTCACTTTTCAAGCTAGTTCCAGCCATTTAAAAAAAAACAAAAAAAACCTCTTTACCCAGCTAGCAGAAACTGGTTATCAAGAAGTATTAGACTACTGGAAATGGAAGCAGCTAAAATAAACAAGATTAAAACAATAAAAGGGCATCACTGCCACTCAGGCAATCACAGATACACAGCTTAATGTAAGAGCTGATGCGAACCTTGGAAAAAATCCAAAAACGTAATTCACAAGGTAGTGAAGAGAATGTTTCTCTAGGCAATCTAAACTGAAGGGGTGGATGTGATTACATCCATGGGTATAGCTTTAGGCAGTTCACAATACCCCTAAGATTTCAAATTATTACAGTACAGGTAGTTCTTAGAGACTGCCTATTATAGTCATAATTCCTAACAGTTGTAAAATGGTTCGGTCACACAAGTAACCTGCTTTTATGAGCTTTTTTCCTACCACTCCAGGACTTGTCAAAATGAAACAATTGGGGAATAGGGGAGGAATTATCTACCTTTTATCTGTTGGGACTATGACTATCCTTATTGAAGCTCAATATTCCCAAATGTGAAAGCCCCACTAAAACAGAGCTTTGTTATCAGCTCCAGAGGCCTCCAGGAAAGCAAAGTCCGCCTTGCCAGCTGCAGGAGAAATGGGCCGGCGAGGCAGTTCTCGGGGTGTGCGAGGCCTGGCTACAACTGTCCAAAGGTAAGTAGTAGGGTGGCTCCACCCCCCTCATCCCCACCCTAGCTTAATTTTTACATGTGTACTTTGGAGTGGGTGGGATCCTTAATTAGGGCTTATTTTGGGGGTAGAGCTTATATTGGACACATGTGTAAAAATCAAGCTAGGACTTACCTTCAGGGTAGGTTGTATTTTCAGGTAAACAGGGTACTTTTACCACTTTTTTCCTTACTGGGACTTGTCAGATGTTATTTTATGGGTGCAAGCTCTCTACTAGGATTCAAGCTATGAACTTTTGCAATTGAGTTAATTGTTTACCAGGATCTCTCAATCTTGGCAACCTCAATATATGGACTTCAACTTCCAGAATTCTCTCTCTTTCTAGCGTCTCAACATCTTTTTTATATTGTGGTGACCAAAATGAATGCAATATATTAATCCATTGATTCTTAATGGCTAAATAAAACAGTTATAACCCAGGGCTGTTTTTAGTGGATCCATACCTCAAAATCCCCTCCCAGCAAATTTACCACTGCCTGAACAGTCTACTGGCTTTATGTGAGCTATCTTCTGACCGGATGGAAAAAGAATAATCGACAAAGAGTCTCTCTTTGGCCACCTGCTGTGGCTCTGCTTACAGCTCATCTTTTTATCTCCAAGAACACTCCCCACGGAGTTATATTTCACTGCTCCAAGGTTCCCCAGACACTGTTTTCCCCACCAAGTTTGCTTTGGGTGGTATAAATTCGTTCTTTTTTTTTTTCTTTTGAATGGTTTGTTTGTTTGGGGAGGACATCTTGTTAGTTTGTTTGCTTGTCCCTTCTATTGCGAAAAATGGTTGGCCTTCATTCATAAGTGACTTTGGTGGGAAAGAAGGGAGCAGTGGGAGAAGCGGAAAAAGAAGACCAGCTCTCCTTCATCGAAGAAATTTGTGGGGTCAAGATGGAAGACTTTCTGCCAAAGAAATCCCCACAAATTGCAGCCTTGGAGACAGGTCTGGGGGAAAAGGGGTGATTATACTTTAGGGTGAGGTGGTGATTGAAAATAGCCTGTGTGGAATGTCAACCATGGTTTGTTGCTTCGTGTCTTTCTAAATCCAACCAGTGGTGGGTTAAGCAAACATGCTTTTGTATATTTCGTAAACATGACGAGGGATTCGTTGTTAGTTAGATGCATTGAATTATAAATAATTATCTTTATTTAAGAGAAGTCTGTTCAAAATGATTTTTTCTGAAAATCTCTGGTTTTTGAGGTGTCTTGTTAATATCCCGTTTGATGTATAATGGTTAAGGCATCAGCAGAGGTGGGATCCAACCAGTGTAACTCCTGGTTTGGTGATTTTACTAAAACAAGCATAGGAATATTTTGAGTTGACAATCAGTATCTTGACCCCAACAATCTTTTACCTTCTGAGGTCAGTAAAATGAGGACCCAGATTGTTGAAAGCAAGATGCTGACTCTGTAAACCGCTTAGAGAGGGCTGTAAAGTGGTATATAAGTGTAAATCCTATTGCTATTCCTACGGAAGGCTGAGTCGACCTTTAGCCGGTCAGAATCAAACTCCTAGAGTGAGCAATGAGTTGGCCTGCAGCACTGCATTGTAAGCACTGCACCACCACGGCTCTTCATGATCATGAAGTTAATGAAGAATAAAGAAAAATAAAAATAATAAAATGTTCCCATGTCTCCTTAGGTCCTGGACCTGGATATTATAGCTTACCTCCAACAATTGGATTTGTCAACCATGATTACACCCGCTTCACCAGTCCTGCTTATTCCTTTCGTCAGAGGCTCAACAATCATGGTAAGGAGCAACAGCACTGTTGAACATTGCAACTTATAGGATGGGAGTGATCAGTCTCAAGAGATTGTTCCCCTAAAACTTCCACCTTCCATGTTTGTAGAGATTCTCAGTCATCCAGATCATGATTATTCCAAAGGTGCTTTTTCAGGAGGCAACTGGACTTTCTTGCTTTTTCTTTGAAGATGTTTCACTTCTCATCCGAGAAGCTTCTTCAGCTCTGACTGGATGGTGGGGAATGGAAGGATTTATACTCCTCATAGACATCTGCTCATTTGCATCAGTGGTGGGATTCTAATTTTTTTAGTACCGGTTCTGTGGATGTGACTAGGTGGGTGTGGCAATGTGACTAGGTGGGCGTGGCTTTCATTTTTGCATTTTTGAAGCTTCCCCCCCCCCCGCACCCATTTTTTGGGCCTTAAAAGAGCTTCTGGGGAGTGTTTTTGCTCCCAGAAGGCTTCTCTGAGACTCAGGAAGGGAAAAAATGGAGTTTTTGGGGCTTCAGCAAGGGGAAATCCTGGCACAGCTGATTGTATGAACAGCTGATTGTTGGGAGGGAAAAAAAAGAAATACCTTAAGGGGCCAGCGTCAGGAGGGTGGGGTGAGCAAGCATCGGGCGGGCGGGGCAAGTGAGCCAGCGACCAGTCGGGGGCGTGGCCAGCCAGAACTTACTACCGGTTTGGCAACCCACACCAAACTCTTGCTACCTTGCTAACCTTGCTACCTGATCCGGTGCAAACCAGCTGAATGCCACCACTGATTTGCATCCTTTTAGAGGGTTGTTGAAGCACTTGGAGGCTTATCTGTGTCCTCAGAGCCACCTGAGTGGTGCTTCTGGTTCCTGTAGTCTGCAATCCCTCTTGAAATTCATTCCCACTCTAACCCCATTCAAAGGATTGCAGACTACTGCACCACCCAGGAGACCCTGAGGACAAAGATAAACCTCCAAGTGCTTCAACAATCCTCTAAAAGGATGCAAATGGCCAGCTGTCTGCAAAGAATATAAATCCTTCCATTCTCCACCATCCAGTCAGAGCTGAAGAAGCTTCTTGGATGAAAAGTGAAATATCTTCAAAGGAAATGCGAAAAAAGTCCAGTTGCCTCCTGAAAAAACACCTTTGGTTCTACCCTCCATACATCTGATAGGACGTGGAGATCGATACAGGTAGTTCTCAACTTATCACCAACATTTGGGACCAGAATTTCTGTTGCTAAGCAAGGCAGCTGTTCAGTGAGTCACTCCTGAGCTTACGATGTTTTTGCTGTCGTTGTTAAGCAAATTATTAGTTGTTTAGTGAATCACATCATTATTGAAAGAATTCAACTTCTCCCATTGACTTTGCTTGTTGATTGATTGAAGTTGATTGACACGGTTGCAGAGGTGGGATTCTACCGGTTCACACCTATTCACTAGAACTGGTTGTTAACATTCTAAGCAGTTCGGAGAACCGGTTGTTGGAAGAAATTACTGGCCTAATCCTGTAAGGAAGGCAGGAAGGAAACATTCTGATGTTGCTTACAGAAACTGCCTCTCCATTAACCTTTATTACATTCTTGGCAGGACTAGACTTCCTGTCTCAGGAATGTCTCTGGAGTTTTTTTCTCCTCCTTTGCTGGTACTTTGCTTGTGTGGAGTGACCATTGAAAAAAAGTGACTTATGACCGTTTTTCAGACTTACGACTGTTGCAGCATCCCCATAGTCACAAGAGGCCAGGCGAGGAGATGTGTGCCTTGATGTGAATGATGTTGAGTTGGCCACACCCAGCCAATAACATGACCACCAAACCACGCCCACCCAGTCACATGACCACCAAGCCACGCCTACCACCTAAGCGACGCCCACAGAACCGGTTATGAAAAATGTTGAAGCCCACCCCTGCACGGTTACAAATGGCAAAGTAGTCCTCGACTTACAGCCACAGCTGAGCCCCAAATTTATGTTGCTAACCAAGACAATTTTAAAGTTAATTTGCCCCATTTTATGACCTTTCTTGCCACGCTTGTTAAGTGAATCACTGCAGATGTTAAGTTAGTCACCCGGTGAATCCAGCTTCCCCATTGACTTTGCTTGTCGGAAGGTCGCAAAAGGGGATCACGGGACCCCTGGAACATTGCAACCATCATAAATATGAGTCAGTGGCCGAGAGCCCGAATTTTGTTCACATGACCATGGGTCATCACTCTGAAAAATGGTCATAAGTCACTCTTTTCACTGGTGTTGTAACTTTGAACGGTCACTTAATGAAGTAAGGCGAGGACAACCTGTATTCAGTGTTCAGTTCCTGAGGGAAGTTGAATTGTTGACTCCGTAGAATCATGTTTCTCATCCTTGGCTCCTCTATCGTATGTGGAGTTCAGTCTCTCTCAGCCTAACCCACCTCACAGGACTGTTGTTGTGGGGAAAATAGGAGGCAGGTGTGCTGGATATGTTCACCACCTTGAATTATTTGGAAAAATAATGAAGGCGGGCTATAAATAAACACCCCCCCCACGCCAGTAGTGGGATTCAAACATTTTTACTACCAGTTCTGTAGGCGTGGCTTGGTGAGCATGGCAGGGGAAGGGGAAGGATATTGCAAAATCCCCCTTCCCTCCCCACCCCACTAACCTGCTTTCCAGCTCCGTTCTCCTGTGCAGGGCAACCAAAGAAGACCCAGCCAATCAGCTGGGACTCAATGGGAGGTGGAGAACAGATGGCAGTGGGCCCAGTCAGAGGTGGGATTTGCAGTTCTCCAAACTACTCAAAATTTCCGCTAACGGTTCTCCAGAACTGGTCAGAACCTGCTGAATCCTGTCTACTATTCTGTATACCATACCATACCATACTATATCATACTGTCTACTGTCTACTATTGTCCTCACCCCTTTCCTAAGAGGTCTGTAGGGGGTGTGCATAAGTGCACCAGTGTGCCTACCGTCCCTGTCCTATTGTTTTTTTTTCTTATATGCATCCATTTCATGTATTCATAACGATGTTTATCCTTATACCTGTTATCTTATAATTGCTTGACAAATAAATAATAAATAAATAAATAAATAATAATAGTTATAATAATATATATTATTATTATAATAACTATAAAAATAATAAATAAATAAATAAATACCACCTCTGCCTCCTGCCCCCCCAGATTTCTCCACATAAATGCTAGAATAAACTGAAGCATTAACCATACATCAGAAGAT
The DNA here is from genome assembly GCA_004320025.1 of Laticauda laticaudata. Lineage (NCBI taxonomy): Eukaryota > Metazoa > Chordata > Lepidosauria > Squamata > Elapidae > Laticauda > Laticauda laticaudata. The sequence continues at coordinate 29,240 of BHFT01037849.1, forward strand.
CCGTTTACAAATGGTTCTCTTTCTTTCATTTCCTTTGTTCTCAGCTCACGATGCAAGTCCTGGACCCTGTTACTACGTGTCCCCTGAGCTCACACGCTTTGGCAGGGCGAAGGGCCCTTCTTACTCCATGTTGGGACGAGCAAAAGCTCCAGGTGAGCTCCAAGCAATAAGGGCAGTCGGAATGGGGAGGAGGGAAAGAGGGAAAGGAGGAACATGGAGGGAGGGAAGGAAGGAGGGAGAGAGGGAGGGAGGGAGGAAGAAGGAAAGGGAAGTAGGAGGGAGAGAGAGAAAGGAGGGAGGAAGAATGGAAGGAGAGAGGGAGGAAAGAAGGAAAGAAAGGAGGGAGGAAGAAGGAGAAGGAAGTAGGAGGAAGAGGGAGGGAGGGACGGTGGGAGGAAGAAAGGAGAGAGGGACAGAGGGAGGGAGAAAGGAATGGAAGGAAGGAAGGAAGGAGAGATAGAAAAAAGGAAGGAAGAGGGAAGGAGGGAGAGAGGAAGAAAGGAGGGAGGGAGGGAGGAAAGAAGGCAAGAAAGGAGGGAGAGAGGGAGGAAGGAAGGAAAGAAAGGAAGGAGGGAGAAAAAGGAGAGGGAAGAAGGAGGGAGGGAGAGAGAGAGGAAGAAAGAAAGGAGGAAGAGACAGCAGAAGGAAAGGAGGAGAGTAAAAAGGAGGAAGGGAAATACGGAGGAAGGGAGGAAAGAAGGAAGGAAGCAGACAGGATGGGAGAGAGAGGCAGGCAAACAGGAATAGTTGAAGTCCACACATTCTAAAATCCCCAAGGCTGAGGGACGCTGTTCTAGGAGTTCATCGCTTGGCCCCGGGCTCCCGAGGCCAACTCTCTCTCTCTCCTCTTCTCATCAAAAAAAAAAAGGTCTCTCAATTCCACATTCACCTCATCCTTACCTCCCCAGGTCTGCCTCAAAGCCCCGGACCAGGTACATACAGTCCAGAGAAGCTGGGACCCAGCCTTCAGCAGAGGGCGCCCTCCTTCTCCATCGCTGCCCGCACCAAATCCCGTCCCGTGGACCCCGTCCCGGCTTCCAACAGCTACATCCTCCCCTCCCTGCTCAGAGCACGGAGGCCCAGCGGGCCCTCCAAGCCCACTCATGGTCTCTCCGGCAAGAACGCCAAAGGCAGCGCTTCTAAGGACCCTCGCCAAATGCCTGGCCCCACGAGCTACAAGCCCCACGCACCCGCCATCTGCTTCTGCCGCCCCCCAGCTTTCTCCATGCTGAAGAGGCTCCAGAAACCCACGAGGGCCTTCCAGACTCCTGGGCCAGGAGCCCACAGCCCAGAAAAAGTGGCCATTCACAGGACAGGGGCGCCTTCCTCCTCTTTTGGGCTCCATCACTCCGAATATCTCATGCTGTCAATCCCTGATGCTCCAGAGTGATAGGGCAACAGAACGGAGTGGCCTTCTGGAGTATTTTCAAAATTATTATTATTATTTTTAAATTATTCCTTACTAGCTCGATACCCGTGCTTCAGTACGAAACTATGTGGTCAGGCTTAGTTTTTGGGGAGGAAAATGAGGGGGAAAAATTCTGCCTCTGCCTACCAGTATCCATCGGTATTCATCCGGCTAACGTCCTGTCAGTGTGTGAGAGAGTTGAGGGCTGTTTGGAAACTGAAGCAGTATTTTCTGTTTGAGCAAGAAGGAGACAGCAAGGAGCCTGGGAGTGGATTAGCTCAACTGTTTTGTACTAAAGCTGCTTGGTGCTCTGAAACTGAACCTGAATGTTAATAATAATATACAAAATGCTAATATTCCAATGATGGTCATTTCAAAAAATCCTTTCTTAGTGAGCACCTAGAAGCCAAGAGGAACATATGTGGCAAATTTCAAGTTTGTAGGCTTTACGATTCTGGAGATTTCGTGATGGTGCATGAATGCTATTTCGTTATCATATATATAGAAAGATAAATTATTAATTATTTTAATTTATTTTTTACAAAAAGCATAAAAACAAAAGCAAATGAATAAAGAGCAAAAGCAGAAGAAAGAAAAAAAGAAAAAAACAAAAGGAAAGAAAAGAAAGGAAAGTGTGAATTCTAGTTTCATCCTTGCCATGGAAGCTGACTGGGTGACTTTGGACCAATCACTTGGTGACTGTGAGTCCTAGTCTTGTCTTATGCAAGACAGCCGGTTGGTGGCTATGGGCCAATCACCAGGAGCTGGTGAGTTCTAGTACCTCCTTATGCACAAAAACAGGTTGGGTGGCTATGGGCCAATCCTCCTCTCAACCCAACCCACCTTGTTGTTGTGAGAAAAAAAAAAAAAGAGAAGGAAGGTGTGGGGGATATGCGTGCTGGCTTGAGATATTTGCAGAAATAACAAAGGTGAGATAAAAATAAAGCAAAATAAAATTAAAGTAATAGTACAAAAGGAGAAAGAGAAAAACACAGAAAGAAGGAATAAAATAAATAGAAGCTTCGTGACTTCCTTTGCTGCCAGTTATCTCCTTTCTTACTCTATAATCGCAAAGGAGACTTCATTCTTTTCTATCATCAAAATTGAATTTTGAAAATTATCTTATGTTTAAAAGTTTTGTTTCTTACAGTGTTTGAGTAAATGGAAATTACCGGTAATAATGAATAATAATCTGAAAGAAAAACCCCTCCTGTTTTAATGATATATTAGAATAAATTCTCACGATAGAGAAGACATGTTTGAGAAAGGTTGAGAGTTTTAAAATGAATATAAATTGGAATTAGAGGGTTTTTTAAAAAAAAAATATTGCCAGTCAAAAATTTGAAAGAGTTTTGTGACTTTTGCCATTATAGATGATGGTAGTCCTCTACTTACTTTTCTAGAGTCTAGAGAGGCTCTAGAAAAAGTACAGAGAAGAGCAACTAGGATGATTAGGGGATATATAAAGAAAGGTTGCAGGAACTGGGCCTGGCTAGTCTAGGGAAGAGAAGGACCAGGGGAGACATGAGAGCGGTCTTCCAATATTTGAGGGGCTGCCACAGAGAGGATGGAAGGGGTCAAGCTATTTTCCAAAGCACCTGTAGGCCAGACAAGGAATAATGGATGGAAACAAGGAGAGATTCAACCTGGAAATAAAGAGAAACTTTCTGACAGCGAAAACAATCAACCCATGGAACAGAAGTTGCTCTCAGAAGTTGTGGGAGCTTCATCAGTTGAGACTTTCAAGAAGAGATTGGACTGCCCTCTGTCAGAAATGGTGTGTAGGGTCTCCTACTTGGACGGGGGGTTGGACTAGATGACCTACAAGGTCCCTTCCATCTCTGTTAATCTGTAAATCTGTTGTCTGTGTAGGAGTAGATGAATATTAATAATTGGTGTTTTTGTTAGCATTGATGCTATTACTATTATTATTATCTTCTGATTGGGGACTGTGGTGCTGATGACAAGCTTCTTTGGTATTTACACAGTGCTGTACTATTTAAATTTGCTTGATTTATTAATTAAAATCAGTTCTTTGATACTTTAGTTGTACAATTAAGCATAGCATAGAAATCATACAATGTATTCTATTTAATCAACATTTATCTGTCTTTATCAACATTACTGTATATTTTCACTGGGAACAAAAATGCGTAATTCCCACAATAAAACAGTAACATATTATCAGTATGCTTTGTATGGTCTAATTTTTCTACAATATTATTTTTTTGCTGTATACAGTTATTTCTTTGGGGTTTCCCTATTCCTTTAGGCTGGGTAACAGCTAGCTTGGTTTTTAATGTATTTTCTTAACATTGTTGTACAGCAAAATTAAACTATTTCTTTTTTTCAGTTCTGTGCTTAAGTGCAAGGCAAATAATGGTAATATTCTTTTAAATTATGTTTATTTAGATAAGCATGAAACAGGGTGACGTGATTTGTTTGTTTTTCGCTGTCAGATTTGTTTTGGCCCTTTGTAAAATGAGGAACTTGTTTACTCAAGCAATGTTAGAGGTCTGCAATTTGTTTCTATGATCTTTGCTGCAGTGATAGGATCACCTTGGAAGTCGGCTGGAAAGGTCACAAATGGTGGATCACATGACTCCTGGGACACTGCAACTGTCATAAATACAGGCAGGCCTTGATTTAGTCATAAGTTGAGGACTGTCTGTATTGGCTGATATGAACTCACACTGCATGTTGTAGATGACTCCAGTTTTGTCTTCTTGGGTTTCTGAGTCTTTTGATTTATGTAATAACCATAGCAATAGCACTTAGACTTATATACCGCTTCACAGTGCTTTACGGTCCTCTCTAAGCAGTTTACAGAGTCAGCCTGTTGTCCCCAAAAATCTGACTCCTCATTTTACCCACCTCAGAAAGATGAGTCAATCTGGAGCTGGTGAGACTTCAACTGCAGAACTGCCAGCAGCCGGCAGTCAGCAGAAATAGCCTGCAGTACTGCACTCTAACCACTGCACCACCACGGCTCTTCATGTAAGATTTTTTTTGAAGGGCTTTGCTTGGTTTCTATGCTACCTTGTAATGCCCCAGGGTTATAACACAATCCTTGGTTGTATAAACAGAGGTGTAGAATCAGAATCACGTGAAGCATTAGTACCTCTTCATAAAGCCTTAGTAAGGCCACAACCTGGAATACTGCATCCAGTTTTGGTCACTGTAATACAAAAACAGTGTTGAGACTCTGGAAAAAGTGCACAGAAGAGCAACTAAGACGATGAAAGGCCTAGAGACTAAAACATAGGAAGAATGGTTGCAGGATTTGGGTATGGCTGGTCTCGAGGAAAGAAATACTAGGGGTGACATGATAGCAGTATTCCAATATTTGAGGGGCTGCCACAAAAAAGAGGGGGTCAAATTATTTACCAAACCACTGAAAGGCAAGACAAGAAAAAATGGGTGGAAACTAATCCAGGAGAGAAGCAACCTGGAATTAAGGATAAATTTTCTAACAGCAAGAACAATTAACCAGTGGGACTCCTTGCCTCCAGAGGTTGTGGCTGCTCCATCACTGGAGGTTTTTAAGAAGAGACTGGACAGCCCCTTGTCTAAAATAGTACAGGGTTTCCTGCTTGAGCAGGGGGTTGGACTAGAAGACTTCAAAGGTCCCTTCTAGGTCTCTCCTGAATTTGATATGTATCGTGTTGCTTGACCTTCAAGCAGGTGGCCTCTCCCACAATGCTCCTGGCATCTTCACTCCCCCGAGTATAATTCAGAGCCTGTTTGAAAGAAAAGATTGGAGGAGTTAGTGAAGCGTTTCCGAAGTCTTGTCTCCATCTCTTTTAATGAATGCTTTTGCAGTGGAAAAATGTCCTAGTGGGCGAAGAGGAGCCAAGCCGCCTCGCACTAATTGTGTCATCCTTGTGGACAATGCAAGGTGTGACCATAGGATAAGCAGGTTTCCAAGGCTGAGGGATTAGAATGGCTTCGCAGTGACAATTTAACAGGGGAAACAAGATCTCATTACCAAGTATCACATCTCATGTCCCCCAGGAATGAGATGGGAACAGATGGTGAGGCTGCTTTGGAAAGTCTGGAGGATTGACACTCCTTCCCTTCCTTCCTTCCTTCCTTCCTTCCTTCCTTCCTTCCTTCCTTCCTTCCTTCCTTCCTTCCTTCCTCTGTTCCTCCCTCCCTCCTCCCTTAATTTCTTCTTTCCTTCTCTCTTCTTCCTTCCTACCTTCTTTCCTTCCTCTCTCCCTTCCTCTCTCAGTTCCCTTAATTTCTTCTCTCCTTTCTTTTCTCTCCTTCTCTTAATTTCTCTGCCTCCTCTCTTAATTTCTTCCTTCCTTCCTTCCTTCCTTCCTCCATTCTTCCCTCCCTCCTCCCTTAATTTCTTCTCTCCTCCCTCATATCTTTGTTTCTTCGCTCTATTTTTCCTTCCTCTCTCCCCATCTCCCTACCTCCCTTCATTTCTTTCTTCCCTCTCTTCTTCCCTTCATCCCTCCCTTTTTTCTGGATCAAATCTGCATCTGGATAAAATCAAAATCTAGATCAAATCCAGATCTGAATTAAATAAAAATCCAGATTAAAGACATAGTGGGCCTTTGGTTTGTAAGACACTATTTTCATACATGCTGGCCTGCCTGCCCGCATATGCACGATAAAGGATCAGGAAGTCTTCCTTCCTCCCTCTCTTCCTCCCCTCCCTAAATTTCTTCTCTCTTTTCTCCCCCCTTCCTCTTCCCTTCTTTCCTCTCTCCCTCCTTCCTTCCCTCCCATCTGGATTTATTCCCCCCTCTTCTTCTCTCCTATGCTGTTTTGCAGGGGCTTTTTTTCTCTATTATCCTTTTTTTTTAACCTTTTAACACTTGCAAATCACCTAGATAACGCTGGGACAGGCAGTGTAGGAGATGATCAGACTGAGCCTGAGGTCAAACACATCATCAGTCTCAATTCTCTTTGTGCCCATGAGAGAGCCAAGTCCAGCCCATTGTGAATTCCTTATCTACCACCAATTTGCTTTGACTGTTAGTAGTTCAGATTCTTGTAGAGCGCTTAAGCTTGCAATAAAATCTTTATAATTTGAACTGCCAGGATTCCTGATTTCTGGCTCTTGATAGGTCATCCTCAACCTACGACTACAGTTGGAATCGGAATTTCCACCATAAGCAAGACATAATCAGACCTGATTTGTGACCATTCTTAACTGTGTCATGAAGTGAATCGTGCGATTGTTAACTAAATGTAGCTTCTCCAATTGACTTTGCTTGTCGAAAGCTGGCTGGGACGGCCGCAAATTCTGATCATAAAGTTGCTACTGCCATAAATGTAAGTGTAAATGTAAACCAAACTCTGTCATGCCCTTGTTGGAGTCTGATTCTGAGGGAGAGATTGAGCAGCTGACAGGGAGTGTGAATGTGGAGACAGATGGTGGCTGTGGAGGGAAGGGCACAGTCCGGCTGGGCATTCAGAGGAAGACTCAGGGCCACCCCCTCTTCATCCTAGGGCACGCAGGGAGGAATGGAGAAAGGAGCAATGTGGCTTATGGGAGAGAAAAGGGCCCTGATCCCTTTTATTATTTGCAGCTGGGAGAACAGGATATAAGAAGGGTGTTTGCACACAGCATCTTGCTGGAAGCAAAGCGTGCATTATCTTTGTCGAGGCTTATCTGGGTTTTGGTGTTCTCCCAACTGGGTGTGCTTAGTTATCTTTTGGAAGTCTGCAATTTATTATCCAGGCCTGTTGTGTTAATTACTTCAGCGTGTTGGGGTTTTTTATTTCTAATTTCTCTGTACTTTGGGTTCTTTCCCTTTGTAGACTGTTTTTGGAAGAGTTTGATCTCCAGCCGAGGATAACTGGACATTGGGGCCCAAGTTGGAGGTATGAAAGGGAATTTATCTATTTTTGTGATTTTGTTATTTTTGTGCCATGCCTGGGTCATCACAAAGACTACCTGTATATAAATGGAAGACCTTATTATTATTATTCAAGTAGGCCTGCTTTAGGCAGTTTGTTTTTGCTGCCCAGGTGCTACTAAAAGGAGTTTGATGGTGACACCAATCAAGCAGCCATGACTATGTAGATTCCTGGGGACACAAATGATGATCAGACGCATCATGAGTTCCAGGAACTTTAGATGTAGGCCTGACAAGAAATAATGGATGGGAACTGAACAAGGAGAGATTGAACCTGGAAATAAGGAGAAAGTTTCTGACAGAAAAATCAACCCATGGAACAGAAGTTGCCTTTGGAAGTTGTGGGAGCGCCATCAGTTGAGACTTTCAAGAAGAGATTGGACTGCTATTTGTCAGAAATGGTATAGGGTCTTCCACTTGGGTGGGGGGTGGACTAGATGACCTACAAGGTCCCTTCGGACTCTGTTAATCTTTTAAAATGTCAGTTTTCCAGTACCACTGATGAATGAAGGTCTCAGCAGATGCCTTGGAGCAGAGGTTGCTAAATTTGGCAACTTTAATACGAATGGACTTCAACTCTTAGAATTCCCTATTTTAAGTATTGAGGAAACTTTAAGAGGGAGGGAGGGAGGGAGAAAAGATGAAAGGAAGGAAGGACGGAGGGAGGGAGGGAGGAAGGAAGGACATGGCTGGCTGAGGAATTCTGGGAGTTGAAGTCCACATGTCTTAAAGGCCCACATGAAGTCCACATGTCTTCCTCTGTGAGGAAGGAAAGGCAGTAACATGGAGGCCTGCCGAGATTGCAGAGATTGCTTGTGGCACTTCCTCATACTAGAGGCTCCCCAGGGGGATGCAAAGGCTGCCGGCTTTGTTGCTTTCTGAATGATTTTGCCAGGTGCGTGCGACAGGCTTTGACACCTGAAATGGTTAAGATGAACGTGGGCTAATTTGGTTCTCATCTAAATTTGGCTTTAGCCTTTTATTTCTTATTAGATTTCCTTCTCTGAGCGTGGCTTTGTAAATGTCAGCCTGACTTGTAAAGCTCCTGGGAAGCCACCTGGGCTAAAGAGTGCATAAAGGCAGCAGAAAAATGAATTAAATCCTAATACTCAATTTGAATTTCCTTCCTTCCTTCTTCCCTCCCTATTTCCCTCCCTCCTTTATTCCTTCCTCCCTCCCCATTCTTCCCTAGCTCCCTCCCTCCCTCCCTATTTCCCTCCCACCATTCTCCCCTCCCTCCCTTCCACCTTTCCTTCCTTCCCTCCCCCTCCCGCCATCCCTTGCTCCCTTCCTCCCTATTTCCCTTTCTCCTTTCTTTCTTTCCTTCCTTCCACCTTTCCTTCCCTCCCTCTCCCTTCCTAGCTCCCTTCCTTCTTTCCTTCCTCCCTATTTCCCTCCCTTCTTTTCTTCCTCCCTCCCTACTTCGCTCCCTCCTTTATTCCTCCCTCTCTCCCTCCCTAGCTCCCTCCCTCCCTTCCTTTCTTCCACCTTTCCCCCTTCCCTCCATCCCTAGCTCCTATCCTTCCTCCTTATTTCCCTCCCTTCCTCTCCCCCTCCCCTTTTCTTCTTTCCTTAAATTCATTGCTTCCATCTAACCATCCATCCCTCCATCCCTTCCTCTACACCCATCCATGTTTCCTTTCTTCCCTCCCTCCTTCCCTCATATTATTTCCTTGAAACCAAAATAGCATTTTCCCCTTGCCCGTTATATAGTCTCTCTCCCCGCCTGCCATTCCCCAATTCTCGCTACACCATCTCTGCAAGGAGATGGGCGGACATCCCAGCGAGAGCAAGGATCTCAGCGTGCGTCTATCCGTCCGAGTGTGCAGCAGTTGGTCAGGGTGTGTGTGTGTGTGTGTGTGCAGAAACCACAGTGCCATTACATCATAGTGTGAACTGATCTTCCCAAGGGGATGCGGGTGGAGGGGTGAGTGGGAGGTTGTTTCTAGGCTTGGGAGGGGAGGGGAGGGGNAGGGGATGCGGGTGGAGGGGTGAGTGGGAGGTTGTTTCTAGGCTTGGGAGGGGAGGGGAGGGGGAGGACAGGACTGATGTGCTGTGGCAGGGATGATAGGCAAGCCAGAGCAAAAGAGTCATCTGAGCACTCTAAAACCACTTAGCCAGACCATCCACAGCAGGGCAAGCTGACAGAATCCAAGCATGATTCTTGTCGGGAGGAATCGCCCTCCGAGAAGCCAGCCATGAGCAGCAAGGTCACCGCAGCCGCCCCTCTCCCTTCCCCAGCCCCCCATGCTGCCCCCCTCAGCCCGCCTTCTCCCCTGGGGGAGGAACAGGAGGTGGTCACCACCTTTTGCACCCTACTCCCCAAGATGCCCCAATGGAAATTCTCCGGCCCGTCCGGCTTTCTCAGCCGTAGCCCGTCCAGTGCCAGCAAAGACCTCTCGGCATCGGTCAAAACCTGCAGCCTGGCAGAGGCCGAGGGTATCACGGTGCCCTCGTCGGCCTCGGGGTCAGGCCTGGCTGCTGTCCTCAGTGCCTGCGAACCGGTCTGTGCCACACCCTGCAGCAGGCTGAAAGGAGGGGTGGCCGGGGGCAGGAAGACGCCTCGGGCCTCGGGGCCCCGAGCCCCTGGGGAGGAGTGGAGCCGAAAAGGGAGTTTCATCAGCAAACCGGTCCAAGGTTGGCTGCATCCTGATGACAGAGTTTTAGGCCCCGGAGTCTCCTACATCGTCCGGGTGAGTAGCCTTTTGTCTTTTTTTCCCCATCAATCAAATGAAGCCACTGAGCTTATCTTGGCTTGGGGAAGATGTTGCCTGGGATCTCATTCAGTGTTTGTTGGGGGGAGGGGGAATTCTGCAGATTTTGGGATGGGCTTGCCACATTTAGCAAGTGGGTCTACCCAGTAGATGGCCCCAAATATATCCCTGCCCATCAATCCCCAAACAGGAAGTGTTTGGGCTTTGATTTAGCATAACTATTTTGCTGTTTTATCTATCTCTTGTAAAGCACTCAGGTGGGCTTTTTGTGATATGATTCCATCTCCATCTCTCTGAAATCTTTGGAAACTGCCCTCCGCAGATGCTCAGACGCAATCTTGGATATCCACTGTCATCCACTGTTGTGCCCCTGAAATGTGCAATTTGTTCTCATGGGTTACAGGCAAGAAGTGATAGAATGACGACTTGGAGCATATTCAAATTCAGAATATTCTGAGCATATTCAATACTCTAGCTCTTTTTGTTAGAAGCTGGTCCCATTGCCCTATCATTATTTTAATTGGTGTTTTGGCCTGGAACGACATTAGAAGCAGAATATAAACCTTCTTGCAATCATTTTGAACGTTAAGTAGTAAGAGGCCACCTATAGATTTAGATGGGGCTGAATACAATTTTGGAAGTCTATCTCAGTTTCTCTTGAGTTATGGATTCCAAGATTGCTTGTTTGCATTCTGGAAATTAGAGGATTGGGGAGAGCAATATGGGCTGTGTGTGTGATATTGGGTAACCTTGAAAGAGAAAGGATCATTTGCAGACAGCTCTCTAAACTGTAAATAAAACCCTTAGTAAGGCCACACCTGCATCCAGCTTTGCATGCAGTTTTGGTCACCACGTTAGAAAAACGATGTTGAGACTTTGGACAAAGTACAGAAAAGAAAAACTAAGATGATTAAAGAGACTAAAATAATATTTCAATATTTGAGGGGCTGCCACAAAGAAGAGGTGGTCAATTTATTTTCTTAAGCACCTGAAGGCAAGAAAAGAAACAATGGATAGAAACTAACCAAGGAGAGAAGCAACCTGGAATTAAGGAGAAACTTCCTAACAGTGAAAACAATTAACCAGTGGAACAGCTGGCCACCAGAAGTTGTAGGTGCTTCATCACTGGAGGTTTTTAAGTAGATACTGGACAGCCACTTGTCTGGAATAGTATGCAGGGGTCTCCAACCTTGGGCACTTTAAGCGTGAAGGACTTCAACTCTCAGAATTCCCAGCCAGCTTTGAATTCTGGGAGTTGAAGTCCTCCACGCTTAAAGTGCCCAAGGTTGGAGACCCCTGGTATAGAGTCTCTTGCTGGAGTAGCGGGTTGGACTAGAAGACCTCCAAAGTCCCTTCCAGCTGTCTTCTGATTTATCAAAAAAGGCAAGGTCAGAAAGCAGGGCTAAAATCTGAATAAAAGAGAATCATGTCTTTGAATAACACAGTCTCCTCAATGCCTCATTTGGAAAGAACATCTTTAAACCAATTAGCAGATGGAATTGCACAACTAACCCCTTGTTCTTAATTAATTTAAGGGTAATTTATGTTGACAGTTAAATTGGGCAGTAAACTTTTAGAGTTCTCTTCATTTCCTCATCTGGCCTAGCCCAGGAACAGATTAGCAATTATTCCTTGTTCAATAAGATTTCAAGGAAGAAAGCACCAAAGTGTTCCTGGTTCCTTCACAAGCTAGAAAGCAAAGTCCTCCATGCACAGCCTATGTTGATATCACAACAGTAAAACAAAACAATTTGTGGTCAGAGTTGGTCACTGGCTAGCATGGGATCTCTAAGGGCCATGTGTTGGCGGTTGAATACGTCACCTAGCCTAGTAGATTCTAAGTGTTTACTTCTCCTTTCATTTACATGGGTTTGATCCCAACAAAGTAAATATTTAAATTTAATTTAATGAAAGGCTCTGGAGAAGATATTCTTCAGTCTTCTTGTTGAAAAAAGTATGGAAAAAAATTTAGATGGGTCCCTTGCTTGTGAATTTATTTGGCTGTGAACTTCAAAACAGTGCTGATAAGACATTTTTGCTGCAAATATATGTATGTATGTTTGTATGTATGTGTGCGTGCATGTGTGCATGTGTGCCTGCCTGCCTGTCTATCTATCTATCTGTCTGTCTGTCTGTCAGTCTGTCTGTCTAATCTATCTCAACCAAAAATAGATTTGTATTAAACATTTGCAAACAATAATATAGTGAAAACTTCTTCATTGTGCTCGGAAATTTCTCTTATTGGATTTCCCCTGCCTGATATTTTTTTTGCCACCCAAAAAGGCACCAGGTCTTATTTTCAGGGGACGTCTTCCACTGACTTAAAGCCCTGTCACACTGCCAACGAGTGTAAAACGTTTGTAAAAAGGACACAGCGGACGAGAAAAATGTTCCATCCGTTGTTATCCGTCTCAAAAGGGGCAAAAATTTGCATAACCAGAGCGGATAACACGGAAAGGAGCGGACGCGGGGAAGGACGGCAGGCAGAATGGAAAGCGGGATGCAGAACGGAAGCCCAGCAGATGGAAGCGGATGGGAGCGGATGGCACATCCGCTAGGCTTCTGGGGGACCTCAGCAAAGCGGACGGCGGAACAGAAGAGCGGATGCACAGCAGATGAAGCAGATGCAGAGCGGAAGCCTAACGGATGCTAGCGTTAATTGCGCATGCGGGGATTTCTGCGTAAGCCCGCGGATATAAGGGAAGCAGCTCGGAGCAGGTCACCATTCAGAGGAAAGACCTGCTGCTGAGCAGGATTGACAGCCTTGCCTGCCCTGCCTGCATGCCTGCCTGCAAGCCTTGCTGCAAGCGTTGCTGCAGCCTCCTGCCTCCACTTGCTGCCAGCCAGTGCGCTGCCTCCTTGGTGCCTGCCTGCCTGCCAGCCTTGGTGTCAGCTTGGTTTCTGCCTTCCTGCCAGCCTTGGTTCATGCCTGCCTGCCAGCTTCTGCCAGCCTTGGTGCCTGCCTGCCTGCCAGCCTCCCTGCCAGCCTTGCTGCCTGCCTGCAGCCTTCCTGGCCAGCCTTGGTTTCCTGCAGCCTCCTGCCAGCAGCACACCCGACACCATGGGGAAAGAACAGAAGCCTCAGCCATCTGCTGCCACCCTTGCAAGAGGGACAGGGCCACATCCACCCCTGCCCTCACTCTGGTTCTGCTAGGGCTTCTGTAGCACGGGCTCGCTCTTCTGGGGCTGGAGTTCTGCTGCTTCTGCTTCTGGAGGAGTTGATGATGCGGGGGATCAAGAAAGCATTCCAGCAACCAGCACCTCCACAGCACCTGGACCCTTCACCCTGAGACTGAACGACCAAGAGGAGTGCCAGAGACTCATTTTTGTTTTATAGCTTGTTGTTAAGAAGTCTGTCTTTGATTCACACACTTGCTTCATTTCTTTTTTTTAATAAAGTCTTGGTGGAACTTTAGAAATGGTTTAAGCCTTTGCATGCTTGAGGGATGGGTTAAGATAGCAGTAGGGTGGGCAGGGATACCTGTGGAATGTGTAATAGCTGTGAGATGGGTAAGGATAGCAGTGGGATGCGCAGGGATACCTTTGGGATGGGTTAAGATAGCTGTGGGATAGATAAACCTCCAGTGCAAGCATAGTGGGACTGTATGGTCCACCCTCCCAGGTGCCACACATATGGCCCTTTATTATCAATACTAATGTAATCATTTCATCCACACATGTCAACATAAACACAACTCTTTATTAAATGCCTGTTCATTGTAGGCCCATTCAACATACATGGCCCAATCTCATCAGTGTGATGAGACAGGCTGAAGAAAGCATCCATTAAGCATCTACCATCCTGTCTTGCCACTCCACTGCTCCAGCTGGGGAGTTGCACCAGTGTCTCAGGAAGGTTGTGCTGCTTCTTCCCTTCACGTGAGGTTCTGTTGGGGCCTTGCACATCCTCAGTGTCGATCAGGTTTTTGCCCTTGCCTCATTCCCAGGCTCCATGTCCCCCATTGCCTTGTTGGAGGTCCACGAGCTGTTTCTGCAAGACTGGGTGCGGGTGGGCTGAGGATGGTGCAGGATGCAGCAAGCTTCCATGATACCTTCACGGTCCTGGGCGATACTGCATGGTGTGAGAGAGTACTCTGGAACCTGTTTGGCCAGGTGCCAAAGGCGTTCTCCACCACCCGCCTTGCCCTGGACAGCCTGTAGTTGAAGATCCTCTTCACGGGTGAGGCATTTGGAGGTGTAGGGCTTCATGAGGTAGGTTCTGAGGGAGAAGGCGTCATCCCCCATGATGAAGTAGGGCACATCTTGCGTGTCGTTGGGCAGGGGTTCTGGATCTGGAGAGCCCCGATGAGGTTGCGTTCCAGCTCCTCTTGAGGTGACTGGCGTTGTATACCTGGGCATCTGAAGATTGAGCCGTTGCCTGAAGCATCGATGTACATGAACTTGTAGTCAGCATCGACCATGGCGAAGAGGATGATGCTGAAGAAGCCCTTGTAGTTGAAATAAGTGGACCCCGACTTGGCTAGAGCTTTGCAGGCCACGTGCTTCCCATCTATGGCTCCAATGGTGTGGGAGAAGTTCACCTCTGATACCACTGCTTGCAACTTTCCTCCATCCTTCTTCAGTGGTGGGGCACTGGAGGAGCTCCTCCAGGTATTCTTCGATGATGGCCTGCACCACTTTCTCTGACCACAATGCTGATGGTGTGGGTGGCACTCTCCAGCCGTACTGCATGCTCCTGTAGGTGGTCCCTGAGGCCAGGTGGTGCAGAGTGAGTGCCAACTTGAGCCCAGGTTCCAGGCTGGGCCGGAAGTTGGTGTTTGCCTTGGTCAACCTGGGTGTCAGCCGCTGCACAACTTCGTCAAACATGGCTGGAGGCATCCTCATGAAGTTCTGGAATGCACGAGTGTCTTTGTCCTGAGCTCCACCATCAGCTTGTTGTACAGTCCGTCCTCTGCTCTTCTGCGCGATCCATCTTCGTACCAGACGCTTCTTGGCCGCCTCTTTTTCTTCCCGTAGTAGAGTTCACTGAGCCTGTAATGGCTTCGTACTGTTGCAGAAGGATGGTGGCTGCCAAAAGGACTGTGTTATGAATCCACAGTGGACATGACTGGATGCTGTGGAAGAGCAAGAGGCAGATGAAGGCTGCAGAGGTCTGCACAGCTTGGCTGCTGTTCTGAAAGTGAGATGCAGGCGAGTTGCTCCCCCTTTTTATCGGCAGTATAGGTTTCCTTTGCATCCTCTAGGCATCCGTTAGACATCCTTAATATCCGAGATAGGTCCCTCTGCGAACGTTTTTTTCCGTTTTAAATGCTTTGTTTCCGTTCTGCATCCGCTAGGCATCCATTCTGCATCGTTCCGCATCGTTCCGCTTCCTCCCTGTGTCCGTTTACCGCTGGAGCCAGATGGAGTTGCGCGGATGCGCAGCGGATGCCTAGCGGATATAGCGGATGTAACGGATGCAGAATGGATGGCTAGCGGATGCCTAGCGGATGCAGAACGGACGCATTGGATACATTTTTCGCTCAAAAGTTTTGAGCAGCTCAAAACCTTCTGAGCGGATGAATTCTGAGCGGATGAAACGTCAATAGATGGATGCTGGACGGATAGAGAGGAAGCAAAACGGAGGCAGTGAGTACAGAAAGGATGCATCGCGTTAATCAACGGATGACAAATGTTTTTCTCCGTTTTACATCCTCTTCCCATCCATTGGTGCAGTGTGACAGGGGCTTTACCTCACTTGCATGCATTGCCCCCGGCTTCCTTTTCGCATCAGAGGCCTTCAGGAAATACTTCTTCTGAGGTCAGGAAGGCTTTCCTAAAGGCTTCTGCAGCTGATAACAGAGGTCTGGATCGATCCAGAGCTTTGTTATCAGCTACAGAGGCTTTCAGGAAAGCCTTGCCAACCTTGCTGGCTTCAGAAGATTTTAAAATGGGTCGGCAGGGGTGTGCGAGGCCTGGCTACAACTTTCCAAAGTAGGGTAGCTCCACTACCCCGATCCCCACCCTAGCTTAATTTTTACCTGTGTACTCTGGAGTGGGTGGGATCTTAATTAGGGGGTTAGGGCTTTTTTGGGTGCACATGCAAAAATAAAGGTAAGACTTACTTTCAGGGTAGGTCGTATTTTCGGGGAAACCGGGTACTCTTTAAATAACATAAGAATAACTTAAAATGCTCTACCTGGTATCTTGGGTTAATGTTCTACTAAGCAATAATTGTGCCATCAGAATAATTATCTGTTTGTTTATGGACAATCACTTTTTTGAAAACACACTTTTGTTTTAAATAACATAAAATATAAAGAGATTCTCTCTCTGAGGGAGATTCAGAAATGTGGTCAATAAATACAGACACGCAAACTGTTAATGTACCTTTTAAAAGAGAGAAATAAATATCTGTGTTCTTGCTAAAAACAAGGGCCTGCTACTTTGGGGTTGGCTGATGGGACAGAGAAGATTCTCACCTTTAGGCTGTCCATTATTTTGGTTTTTAATTTTAATTTTTATTCTATTTTAATGGTTTTTCACAGTTTTTAACTTTCATTATATTATAAGCTGCCCAGAGTCTCCGTACAGGTAATCCTTGACTTATGACCATAACTGAGCACAACTTTTCTGTTGCTAAGTGAGTTAAGGGAGTTTGCCCCATTTTATGACCTTTCTTGCCAAAGTACTTAAGTGAATTGCTGCAGTTGAAAAGTTAGTGATATGGTTGTTAAGTGAATCCCCATTGACTTTGCTTGTGAGAAGGTTGCAAAAGAGGATCACATGATCTCAGGACACTGCAGCCGTCATAAATGTGAGTCAATTGCCAAGCAGCTGAATTTTGATCATGTCACCATGCAATGGTTGTAAGTGTGACAAACGTTCATAAGTCACTTTTCTTAGCACTAAACAAACCGTTTTAAATTGAGAATTACCTGTGTTAGTGAGATGGGTATCATAGAAATCCCATAGACAGACAGACAGACAGACAAGGTTTTAACTCAAAACTGCAGGTATAGTATTAGTATCTATACTAGAGAGTCTCTAAACATGGTGACTTTAAGGCTTGTGGACTTCAATTCCCAGAATTCCCCAACCACCCTGGCTAGCTGAGGAATTCTGGGAGTTGAAGTTCACAAGTCTTAAAGTGGCCAACTTTGGAGATCCCTGATCTGTAGTACAGAGAATAAAAATTTAAGATGCGAAACATTAATTCTTGTCTTATGAACAGTGGCCAAATGAGATTACTTAACAATAAAAATGCACAAAAGGGGTTTCATTGCAGTTCTGGTTTAATAGAATTGGGACTTTGCTTCTGTATAAAAATGATTTACAAATTATTGTAAAGCCATTAGGTGCAGAACAATAGACGGCATTGAATGCAGATTGGCAGGGCTTCAATTCCTTCTTGAAGAGTTCAGTATAACTAGACTTTGGCACTAAAATCATTTCCAAAATTTCCAGACGGAACATATATACTTTCTGAAGTTATTGTAGGGGGAAATATCAGTATTTGTGTGTGTGTGTGTGTGTGTGTGTCTACACACGCACACATATTTGGGGATCGGCAGGGTTTTATTTATTGAGCAATAGTTTGGCCTAATGGTTAAGGCACCAGACTAAAAAGCAGGGGATGATGAATTCTAGTCCTAGTTTAGGCATGAAAGCTGGCTGGGTGACTTTGGGCCAATCACCAGGAGACGGTGAGTTCTAGTCCTGCCTTAGGCATGAAAGCCAGATGAGTGACTTCGGGCCAATCACCAGGAAATTGTGAGTTCTAGTCCTGCCTTAGGCATGAAAGCATAAAGGCAGACTGATTGTCGAGACCCCCAAATGTGGACACATCATTGGAACTTCAAAACTAGGTCGTAAGTAGTTTTAGGTGGGGAGTCCAGGATGCTGCAAGGGTAGTAAATAAATTGCTGGTTGCCATCGTAACTTTGAATGATTGCTAAGCGACGGTCATACGTCGAGGACTGTAAATGGCAGATCTTCTGCTATATATTCAGATCATCCCCTCAAATGTTTTGAAGGCCTTTCCCACCTGGTTTTGAGACGGCTTGGGGGAAGGGTCTTCTCAATCAACACCAACCGTTTTATGGAATTTTCTCGGTTTGCTCCTTCTTTTGTGTCTTCTAAGAAGATGCTAAATCTTTCAAATTTTCCCTGGTTTCCCTGGATATTTTACAATAGAGGTTATAAACTTCAAAGACAACTATTGTTTTTGTTTATCATTTGTTATGATGTTTTCCTGCTTTTCAAGGAAATTTCAACATTTTACTGGTGATGTTTACACTGATTCACATTGCTCATTTGACTGGGATCAAGCAGAACAGATAAATAAATACTTTAAAAAAATGGAATACAAAATAAAGCAAATCACAGCCCTGGGAAAACAAAAGCTGATGATTTGTATGTTTTGTTTGCCTTGAATTGCAAAACAGTTTTAAAGCTTCCCTGTGACAGCTGCTGAATTATGAAAGGAGGACACAACCTCCCTTGCTAATTCCCAGTAATCACACTGGGGTGCTATCTATGTAACTCTGAAATTCGATTGAGGAAGTCAGAGATTAAACCTTAACAGCAAAAACCATTAAACCAGCTTGAAGCTCAGGCTATATTTATTTTTTATTTATTTATTTGATTTAAATAAAGATAATAGGCATAAGTATAAACATGAGTAAGAATACAGGAAATAGATATGAATAAATGGGGACAATAGGACAGGGATGGTAGGCACGATGGTGCGCTTATGCACGCCCCTTACAGACCTCTTAGGAATGGGGTGAGATCAATAGTGGATAGTTTAAGATTAAAGGAGTGGGGGGGGGTTAGAGGATTTAACAACAGAGTCAGGTAGTGCGTTCCAGGCATTGACCACTCTGTTGCTGAAGTCGTACTTTCTGCAATCAAGTTTGGAGCGGCTTACATTGAGTTTATATCTGTTTTGTGCTCTTGTATTGTTTACTCTTATTCATTCATTACGATAAACTGTGCAGACTGACAGTTGAATAGAAAGAGCTTTTATTTTTATCTTCGTTGGTTGGCAAGATCAGCTGACCACCATTAAACCAGGATTTCATTCTAGAGTGCACCCAAGGGCTATGCAACAGATCTGGGCTAGGTTCGTGTTTCTCAAGCTTGGCCATCCTAAGACTGGTAGACTCCCAGAGTTCCACATTCTTCTCCCCCCACTCCCCGGAGGATATAAGCCAGGAGACGTTGCTTCCAGGAGAACCCACTTAGAATAGAATAGAATTCTTTATTGGCCAAGTATGATTGGACACACAAGGAATTTGTCTTGGTGCAAATTGGTTTCTTAGTTCAGAAAGGAGACTTTTAAGCAGATCACCCTCCAAAGATCACAGGAGGTACTTAGATTTCGGCTTAGAATAACTTTATTGTCACTTTGAATTGACTGTTATGTATTGACTGTTTCCTAGTAAGATTTGATTGCTTATTGTAGCCTATGTTGGACCTGATGATTCTTGACGAATGTATCTTTTCTTTTTAAGTACACTGAGAGCATTTGCGCCAAGACAAATTCCTTGTGTGTCCAATCACACTTGGCCAATAAAGTATTCTATTCTATTCTATTCTATTCTATTCTATTGAATGTACACTGATCAGCATACATTGAAATGGAATTTCATTGCACACAGTTTTCAAAGGGTCAAGGTACATGGAAGAAACATGGGACCAGATTAGCCATTCCAACAAAATGAATGACTGTGGATTTATTTTGTATCTTCTTTCTTTCCCCAGTATATGGGTTGTATTGAGATCCTGCGATCAATGAGATCTTTGGATTTTAACACCCGGACACAAGTCACCAAGTAGGTACCCCTTGTCTATCTTCTTCTTTCTCCTCTTGGTCTTCTCTGATCTTGTTCTCTTCCTGCAGATGTTTCATTACCAGGTTAGTCTCAAAGTTGTTTTTTTCCAAGAGGCAACTGGACTTTCTGGTTTTTCTTTGAAGATATTTCGTTTCTCATCTAAGAAGGTTAACGTCATTGCTTTCCCTCTGTGCTCCTTGGAGGATCTTTATTGCTCCCACTGCCTTAAGAAAGTTTAAAACATTCTCAAAGATCTATCTCATCCTGGGCACCCAACAGTTTTTTTAACTGTTACCATCTGGCAGACGGTACAGGATAATAAAAATAAGGACAAATAGGCTGAAAAACATCTTCTATCCCAGGGCAACAGATCTGTTTAATTCTACTGTATAGTGCAATATTAATGCAGTATCAGGGGTTTTCAATTCAGTTGTATAGAATGTGTGAAGGATGTGTGTTTATGTTTATTTTCATAGTCATAATGTACACTGAAGATGATATTTAATTTCATTGTATGAGGTGCAATGACAATAAAGTAAACTAAAGCTACTGTCATGCCCCTGTTGGAATCTGATTCCGAGGGAGAGGTGGAACAGCTGACAGGGAGTGGGAGTGTGGCTCCGGTGGTTTTGGGGGAAACTGGGGAAGGGCACAGGCCGGCTGGGCGTTCAGAGGCTCACCCCCTCTACATCCTAGGGCATGCAGGGAGGAATGGATAAAGGATCAACGTGAGTTGTGTGGTTCACGGGGAGGAAAGGGCCCAGATCCCCTTCATGGGCTGCAGCTGGGAAGACTGTTTAAAAGGGCAAACTGCGCAGGGCAAAGTTGCTGGAAGCAAAATGTGAAATTATTTTGGTTTGTCAAGTCTTATCTGAGTTCTGGCGTCCTCCCAAGTGTGTGTATTTCGTTATCTTTTGATGTCTTCAATCCCTTTTCCTGCCCTGTCTCGTTAATTGCTGCAGTGTGGTTTGTGTTGGTTTTTATTTATAATGTGTATGTACTTTGAGTTTGGATGGAATTTCTTCCATATAAAAACTGTTCTTCAGAGAGTTTTTTTCTCCAGCCAATGATAACTGGACATTGGGGGCCAGGTTGGAGGAATTAAAGGAACTTTACCTATTTTTGTGACTTTTTTGCTTTTGTGCCACGTTCCGGGTCATCACAGCTACTTCAGAGCCTCTTTAGACTGAAGAAGCTTCTTGGATGAGAAGCCAAATGTCTTCAAAAAAACCCCAGAAAGTCCAGTTGCCTCTTGGAAAAAAGCAACTTTGGGACAACCACAACATGGAGGACTGAGAATCTTTACAGACAGTTACCAACAGTTATGTAACCTCATTGGTGCATAAAAGAATAGAATTTGCTGGCTGCTTAGATGTGGTCCTTTGTTTTACCAGCCTTAATTGCTTCTACCAGTAGAGATTGTCCTTAACTTACAACACTTCATTTAGTGCCCGTTCGAAGTTACAACTGCACTAAAAAAAGTGATTCATGACCGTATTTCATACTTACGACCATTGCCGCATCTCCATGGCCATGTGATCAAAATTCAGACGCTTGGCCAACAGATTGGCCAACAGACTCATATTTGTGACAGTTGCAGTGTCCTTGGGGGGGCGGTCATGCGATCCCCTTTTGGGACCTACTGACAAGCAAAATCAATGGGGAATCCAGATTCACTTAACAACTGTGTTACTAACTGAACAACTGCAGTGATTCGTTTAACAGATGCGGCAAGAATGGGGCAAAATTGTGGTCCAATGGGTCTAAACTCTCTGAGCAACAGAAATTTTGGGCTCAATTGTTGTCGAAAGTCAAGGACTACCTGTAATATAATATAACTAGCTCGATACGCATGCTTCACTACGAAACTATGTGGTCGGGCTTAATTTATGGGGAGGAAAATGAGGAGAAAAAATTCTGCCTCTGCCTACCAGCATCCATCAGTATTCATCTGGCAAGCGTCCTGTTAGTGTGTGAGAGAGTTGAGGGCTGTTTGGAAACTGAAACAGTATTTGCTGTGTGAGCAAGGAGACAGCAAGGAGCCTGGATGTGGCTTAGCTCAACTGTTCTGCAGTAAAGCTGCTTGATACTGTGCAACTGAACCTGAAACTCCTCTCCTCTGCTTGTGTTTTGCATTTGGAACAGATTTCTTTTCAGGTGGTGAGGGGGAGTAGAACTCTTTAGCATCAGAGCATGTTAATAATAATATACGAAATACTAATGCTCTGATGCTGGCAACCAGCAGTCAGCAGAAGTAGCTTGCAGTACTACACTCTAACCACTGCCCTACCACCAGGGGTGGAATTCAAATGTTTTAACAACCATTTCTGTGGGCGTGGCTTAGGTAGTGGGTATGGCTTGGTGGTCATGTGACTGGGTGGACATGGCTTGGTGGTCATGTTATTGGCTGGCGTGGCACACATTGGCGTGGCACACATTGAGGCACACATCTCCTCGCCTGGCCTCTCATGACTGTGGGGATACTGCAATAGTCGTAAATGTGAAAAATGGTCATAAGTCATTTTTTTCAGTGCCATTGTAACTTTGAATGGTCACTCCAAACAAGCAAAGTACCAGCAAAGGAGGGAAAAAAAACTCCAGAGAAGTTCCTGAGGCAGGAAGTCTAGTCCTGCCAAGAATGTAAAAAGGGTTAACAGAGCGGCAGTTTCTGTAAGCAACACCAGAATGTTTCCTTCCTGCCTTCCTTACAGGATTAGGCCAGTAAGTTCTTCTAACAACCGGTTCTCTGAACTGCTTAGAATGTTAACAACCGGTTCTAGCGAATAGGTACAAACTGGTAGAATCCCAACCCTGGCTACCACGGTTCTAACCTCTTTTTCATAAGATATGTTTTTTTATGGGAAAATACAAGTAGTCCTCTATTTATGACCACAAGTGAGTGCAAAATTCATGTTGTTAGGTGAGACATTTGTTAAATGAGTTTTGGCCCATTGTGCAACTTTTCTCACCACAGTTGTTAAGTGAATCATTACAATTATTAACTTAGTAGCCCGGTTGTTAAGTGACTTTGGCTTTCCCATTGACTTTGCTTGTCAGAAGGTCACAAAAGTGGATTACATGACCCCGGGACACTGCAACCATCATAAATGTGAGTCAGTTGCCAAGCGATTGAATTTTGAGCACAGGGATGCTGCAGGTATGAAAAACACTCACAAGTCACTTTTTTTCAGTGCTGTTGTAGCTTTGAATGCTCACTAAATAAATGGTTGTAAATTGAGGAGTACGTGTAATTTGTCATGTTGTTGTTTTTTTAATTTGGGATTACAGCCAGACAGCCCCAGCATTTTTGCCTGAGAAAAGCAGATGGACATTACTGACATCCTGACACTGCCATGCAATGTAACATGGTTAATTAGATCAGTGAAAATAATAAGAGATCTATTTGTAGCATATCCAAAGCCTGGTGAGCTTTCAGATTGGATCATATTTTTGTGGTTCAGTGTGATCTTTTGGAGTAATTTTACAATTTGAGTCGTTTGCAAAATAGGCCATTCCCCAAATGAACGAATCCAAGTTTTGGCTAGATGACTAAAACTAGCTAAAGAGACACCTGAGATTTATTTTGTTTTCTGGAATTAATATCAGGGGTGGGATTCTACCGGTTCTGTCCGGCTCTGTAGAACTAGTAGCTCTGAAGAGCAGCAAACATAGAACCGCGAAAAATGTAAATCACTAAACCAGTAGTTACAGCAATTGGATCCCATTCCTGATTAATATCCATCCTGAAACTATCTTTGCTGCAGGGAAGCCATCAACCGACTGTACGAGACAGTCCCAGGAGTCCGAGGGAACTGGAAGAAAAAGGTGAGTTTGTTTGGATGACTGCAGATCTTCCCCCCACCCCACAATGAGTAAAAAGTAAAGGAGTTCTTGTGGATTATACTCTGCTAATTGCCGACTCTAGGAGCCGGTGTTCATCTCCATTTTGAATCCATTGAGCCGAAGACAATTCTGTGGTCATGTGGCCAGCATGAGATCACAGAGTGCTATTACATAGTGGTACCTATTTATCTACTCGCATTTGCATGCTCTTGAACTGCGTGTTCTGACCAAGGTTTCCAAGACCATAATCACGCACATGCTTATTTTAAAAACAAGTCTTGTTTTATTGCAACGCTGGAAATTATTTTAATTTCCAGCCGGTAATGAATCTCAAACAGTCCCTCAAGATAAGCACCCACCTTTCTTTCCTGTGAAGTGCTGCCAATAACAGAAGTGTCAAATAAACTAGAACAAAAACCAACCGAAGTACAAAGAGCTTCAAGAATGAATCTGAACCATACACACAACTTTGCTTCCTGCAAGGGTTTCGTCACCTTTGCCTGTCCTTTATAACTTATGGGTGGGGCAATCACCTCCAAGCCTTACTCCCAAGTCGCCCCTTTTGTCTCAGCTGCTCTTGCCTTGTGGCAGCTCTGCGCACACACGCATTGGGAACAGGCTCCCCTTGTTCCTTGGCCTCGCTGCTGCCAGACTCCGGAGGCACCACCCCACTCCCAGATGGTCCTGGCCCCATCTCTGCATTGGATGCAGGACCTTCATCCGAGTCCTCTCCAGGTTCCCGGATTGGTTCCCTGTCTTCCCCACTGTCTGATTCTGCTCCGTCTGCACAGGCTGCCGGCGAACCACAACACTGTGAGTTGGGATGAGGATGGGAGCTCACCCAGTCGTATGGCACTCGGGTCTCGAACCTGGACTCCTGTCTTTCCATCTGACAAGCACAGCATCTCGTCCAATGATCCGTATCACGTGCCTTCCCTGCCTGTTGCTGATGCCGCAGCCATGCCTGCTGTTTGGACAGCCAGCCCAGAGGAGCTGGCTCCAGAGCCGCAGAGTGTGCCAATAGAGGGGCTGGCAGACTGCAGCTGCTGCCAGAAACCATCGGGCCCTGCACACAAAGGCCATCGAACGTGTGGTGCCTGACGGGTTCTGGCAGCAGCCACCCCAGCCCCTGCCTCATCTCACCTCGCTGTCAGGACTCTGGCAGTTACCCCCATTTAAATCATGAGTCTCGAGCCAAACTTCCAAAACTTCAAAAGGATTTATTGGGAGTTAACATGCTGGCACTACCTGAGTGTAGCCGACTCTGAGACACATCACTCATTGTCACCCTTGACCCTGGTTTTCCCCCCACCCCCTAGGTGTATCATAATTCATATCCTCCAATGGGACACCTCCATAGCCCAGAGTCATCAATCATGTTCTCCAGTTAGATATTTGTGTGGCAGAAACTTCAGTCACCTAGTTACTATCTTTGAAAAACTTAATGGAATGCACTTTCAATTTCCAAGTTGCCGCACTGCTCTTTCAAAACCCCTTTCTCCTCCCCCCCTTTCTGTTGGCAACTCTAAAAAGACCATAGAAATATTTAATGAATTGACACTCACCTCATCCTGTGTGACGAGCCTCCTGCTCACTGCCCCATCTGCCGGAGACCCTGGATTCCTTCCCCAACCCCACCCAGACCCTACAAGTGCCCCCCGAATGACATTGAGCTGGCCATGCCCATGGCCATGTCCAGTCAACTGTGACCATCCCAACCACGCCCTTCCACCTCCACCATGCCCCCCCAGGGACAACCACAATGCTGATACGGTCCTCAATGAAATTCAGTTTGACACCCCTGATTTAAGTGAATCTGTTCTGTCCCTACTACACATTAGTCTGTCTGCATCTCAACATGCAGCTAAACCCACCTATCCTCCAATAAAACAGACTGTGTGCGTAGATCTGAATGCTTTATTGAAAGAACAGGTTATGGTGAAACTGGGAAAAATAGGGATACATACAATGAGAACAGAATACAAGATAGACAGTATTTAGTCACTGCTGAACATAAAAATTAATACAAGCAATTTAAATCTCACCAGTGATGCTCCGTGTGGGATATCGGTTTGTCCTTGGATGACCACGTGCCACAGATTAAGATGGATGCTTCCTTGTGCTTCTGCCTTCTCCAAATGCTAAAGGAAATGGAGTCTGGCTTTTGTTTGAGAGTGTGGGCTGATGGGTAAAATGGGTTGGGTCAGCTTCAAACAATATACTTGGTATTTTATCTCTCTGGCCACTAGATGGAGCTAGAGTGCAACAACTGTATATAGAGATCATATGTTGGGGCATATTTGTCCCTCAGGCCACTAGATGGGACTAGAGAACAACAACAGTATATATAAAGATCTCATGTTGAGACATGACAGAATCACATAGTCATTAAGCTGCCCCATTGACTTTGCTGAGCTGATAAAGGGTTGAAGAGCTTTCATAGATCGGTTGATCTCTGATTCTGTTTTCCCAGGCGCCAAACAAAAGTCTCTTTTCAATCCTTGGCAAGAGCAATCTCCGATTTGCCGGCATTAGCATAGCTGTCAATATTTCCATCGATGGATTGAACCTGATGATACCCACCACCCGACAGGTGAGACCTCCATCCTCCATCCTCCATTTGGGTTGTTCCATCTGCCATCTGATTCCTCCCTCAGGTATGTGTTGGAAGAAGGCAAATCTGAAAACCTCCACTTCAAAACACTTTTTGCTGAGATTAGGAATCGTGTAGGAGATGATCAGGCTGAGCCTGAGGGAGGGGACAAATGTGTCATAAGTCACAAATCCCCTGCATTAAGAGATCTTAATCCAGCCCATTCTGAATGACTTTCTTATCTCCCGTTCATTTCCCTTGAGTGTTAGTTGGTCAGATTCTTGTAGAGAACTTAAGGTGTAATAAATCTTTATACTCATTTGAACTTCCTGAATCTCCTGATTTTGCCAACGCTTGACAGAACCCACCAAAACATAAAACATAAGCATATGTTGCCAATTTAGAGTGAGATCCTTGGATTGACCATATAGGTCCATGATGGCAAATCTATGGAACGTGTGCCACAGGTGGTATGCAGAACCATTTGTGCTGGCATGCGAGCCCCAGCCAAACTTACCTGCACTGTGCATGCATGCGCCTCCCAGCTGATTTTCGGCCCTTTTGAGGCCATTTTCTCGAGGGAAGCTGAAAAGCAGGCTTTCTGGAAATACTGGAAGTGCCAAAACGGGTCCATTTTTCGGCCTCCCGAGGCCGTAGAAGTGTCCCTTGAGCCTCTGGGAGAGTGAAAATGGCCTCAAATGGGCTGAAAATCAACTGGGAGGCGTGCGCATGTGCAAGGCAGATAAGGGGGTGGAGGTGTTGCATGTGCATGCACGGGGGGGCGGGGAGCATTGCATTGTGGGTGCCGCTTTTCGCACACCACAACAAAAAGGTTCGCTATCACTGATATAGGTGATCCCAATCAATTAGAGATCCTTTCTTGAATGGATAAAATCAGAAAGCACTGCCTAGCTGTAAAATCAATTTACAGGCAGTCTTTGCCATACGACCATTCATTTAGCAATCATTTGAAGTTATGACAGTGTTGACTTACAATTGGTCCTTGCACTTACATCTGTTGCAATATCCCCATGGTTGTTGAATTGTGAACTGAGTGCTTGGCAATGAACTTTCATTCATGACAATTGTGGTGGCCTGGGATCATGTAATCGCTATTTGTGTCCTTCCTAGCTGGCTTCCAAGAATGGGAAAATTGGTAGGGAAAGATGCAAGTGGTGGACATATGATGTCTTGCTTAATGACTGCTGGAAAAAAGGTTGCAACGTTGGATGCAGTCATGTGGTTACTTCATTTAATAACTGCATTGTTTAACAGTGAATTTTCTGGTTCCAATTGTAGTCGTAAATCAAGGACTGCCAGTATAGCAAACACCTGATGTTTTTCAACTGGCCGTATGGGTAATCCCAGCCAATGAATGGATTGGGGAATCCTGGGAGTCGAAATCCACAAATTTTCAAGTTGCCAAGTTTGCAGACTCCTGTGGTTGAAAATGATCCAGCCAATTGCTGAGCAATGCCCAAGCCTTTTTATTGGCCTTTCCCCCTTCTTCCTCACAAAGCTGATCATACCTTCCCTTCCATCTCTATCTGTCTGTTTCCATTGTAGATCATCGCGAATCACCACATGCAATCCATCTCCTTCGCTTCGGGGGGTGACACGGTAAGGGGAACATTGAACATATGCATCCTGTGCATGGGAGGGAGCTTAGATGCATAGAAAAGAAATGCAGGATTCTTATTATTGTGTTATTATGGTCGGTTGCACAGTCAGCCAGATGTTCAGACTGGATTTGGCAGTTTTGTCAACCTGTTGAATCTTCCCCAAGTACATGGGATAGGCAGATGTGGTTTTTGTTCGATAATATTGAAGATATTGTAGCAGGATGTCCCAAAGATACTTTTTCAGGGGGAAACTGGTTGTCTGGTCCTCTTTAATAGCCATCTCAGTTGGGGGCCATTCCCGGTCTTAGGTCAAGGTTCCCCTTGCACATACATGCTAGTTGTTTCCGGCTCTAGGGGGCGGTTACTCATCTCCGTTTCAAAGCCGATGAGCCAGCGCTGTCCAAAGACGTCTCCGTGGTCATGTGACTAGCATGACTAAACGCCAAAGGTGCATGGAATGCTGTTACCTTCCCACACAAAGTGGTCCCTATTTTTCAATTTGCATTTTTTACATGCTTTTGAACTGCTAGGTTAGCAGAAACTGGGACAAGGAATGGGAACGCACTCCGTTACGTATCGCTAGGGATTCGAACCGCTGAACTGCCAAACCTTTCTGATTGACAAGCTCAGCATCTTAGCCACTGAGCCACCGCCTCCCAATCCCGGTCTTAGGGCCATGATTTTCACAGGGTAATGGGGCATTGTGTGAGAGTGGTGCAGTAACCTAGAGGTGGAGTTCTCGTCTCACAATCGGGAGGCTGTGAGTTTGATCCTAGGTAGAGGCAGATATTTCTCTCTCTGGGCACAACGAGAATATATCTGCTGAACAAAACTCCACATTGGTGACAGGAAGGGCATCCGGCCATTAAAAAAAACATTCTTCTAGCTCCATTCAGTTGCCTAAACTCCACCCCGCAAGGGATTATGGGGTCGTTAAATAATGATGAATGAGACATTGTGTGGAGAGGTGATACCTACATGGCAGTCATTGTGTGTTACTTAGCTATGCTCTTTCCTCAGGTCATTTATCTCAGAATCTAATAAAGCTGACATTTTCAAAGCAGCAGTTAATATGACCTTGGCAAGCAGGAGATTATTTTTTTTTCCAAACTCCACTGCTGTAAGAAAAGATGATTAAAATAATGCCTAAAATGCAACAATGAAGGCAAGGAGAAAGGGAAGGGGAAGGAAATAAATGGCTAAAAAAGAAAGGAAGGGAAGGAAATAGATAGTAAAGGGAAGGAAGAAAAGGAAGTAAATGGATGAAAAAGAAGGAGAGGAAAGGTAAGGAAAGGAAAGGAGAGGAAAGGAAATAAATGGATGAAGAAGGGAAGGGGAAGGGAAGAGAAGAAAGTAAATAGACAAAAGGGAGAGGACAGGAAAGGGAAGGGAAGAAAAAGGAAAGGGAAAGGACAGGAAGTAAATGAGTGAAAAAGAGAAGACTCGACTCGATCACTTGAACCTTAATCTTCATAGTAAAGAGGCTCTTCATCTCTCCTGTTTATTTAACTAAGAAACGATGTTCAACAACATTTTCAACAGCAACAAAACAATTGCTTTACAGCTAAACACAAGGCACACACAATCCATAGAGTTTTTTGAGAAATTGCAACCTTAATTTAAAATCAACGATCAGCACTTTCTTAATTAAAGATGATACTACAGATAATCCTCAGCTTGCATTGCAACCATTAATTAAATGATCGTTCAAAGTTACAACGATGCCTTGTTTAAGACAAATTGTTGAGGTAATTGCCTGTTAGGAGAATGAGCACATACAGGAAGACGTAGTGAGAGAAGTGTTTGAATAATACACACATAGCACACAGATACACTATACAGTTAATGTAGGTTTTTACTTTCAATAAACATTTCAGCACAGTCCAAACAAGCAGTCCAAGTCATTCACATTTAAAGCAGTCAGTGTTCAGCCCAGGGATAATTCTAATATCAAAGTCCAGTATCAAAAACAGTTCAGTAACAGACTTATATCAAATCCAAGAATAAGAGTCAATAGGGAAAAATGGAGGAACAGCAACTCTTTCCAACAGAAGGAAACAGATACTCACTTCACTGAGATTTCTGAGACTAAAACAATCCAGGTTTCTGGCTCCATCTTATGGCCATTTGCCGAACCACACCCAATTGCAGTTTAAAAATGTCTATCCTGGTTTATATATTTCCAACCCAAATAACCATTAGGTGACTTACATTCCTAACACAAATACAGCATCCAGGGTCACTGGGTTGCCATATATGACTTCCCAGCCAGTTGTCAACAAGCAAAGTCAAATCCAGGAAGCTGGACTCGCTTGGCAATCGGATAACTCACTTAAAGACCGTGGCAAAGAATGGGGTATAATTCACTAAAAAACAAGTCCCTAGCCCAATTGTGGTCTCAAGTCAAGGACTCCCTGTAATTCTGCTGCTGTAGAACCTGACAATAACATCTTTTGAAATAATAATGGTGATGGTAATAATTATGATGATAATGATGTGGTATTCCTTGGTACAGGTAGTCTTCAACTTAACGGCCATAATAGAGCCCAATATTTAAGTTGATAAGTGGGACAGTTGTTAAGTGAGCTTGTGATGACCCGGGGCATGACACAAAAATAACCAAGTCACTTTATGTTTAATTGTATCCAGTTTTAACTTAATGTCTTTTTTCTATGGCGTTTTCTGTCATTCTTTTTCGAGTCTTTTATACTCATCTTCTAAAGCTTCCGTGGCTTGCCTTTTCCTAATGTTCCTTTTCCTGTATTATAGTCTATTATCAAGCTTCTAGCATATGCCTTCATGTGTCCCATAAGTTCTGAATTGAAGTATCTTCTTTTTTATTTTCTCTAAAGAAAAAAACCAATTCTTTCTCCATCCACTGTATAAAATCCTTCTCCTTTAGAATAAGTATTATTTAACGTCCATCTCGATCTTCTTTTTTGTCCTTTCCATTTAATTGTCATTGGATTGTGGGTCGCCAAAGTACTTGTTTCGATATTTGTTTCTTGAATATTAGTATTAATTCTGTTGAGTCCAAATCATATCTAATTCTGGACCATGTTAAATGTCTATTTGAGAAAAAAGTATATTGTTTGGTTTTAACATTTCTTTCTCTCTCCATATATCTTTAAATTTATTTCATCTATCATTTTAAAAAAGGATTGGGAGAGTCTTCTATTTTGCTTTGTTGTTGTTGTTATATAGTCCAGTTTATTGTCTACAATTGCATTGAAATCTCCCATCCATAACTATATTGGACATAGTCCAGTTCAATTATTTTCATGTGTAATTTTTTATAAAAATTTTCTTGTTTATCATTCTGAGCGTAAATTGCAAAACAAGAGTGTTTTCGTATTATTGTCATTATTTTCACATTAATACTCTTCCGTCTTATCAGTATAAATCAATTTTTGCTGAAATGGTTGTCTTTGATATATAAAACCTCTCCTGTTTTCTTACATGAGTCAAAGAAGTAAATATTTTCCCTAATTTTGGCGTATCAACAATTGTTCATAATTGTTTTTTAATATGTATTCTTGTAGACAAATGTATAATCAAATTTAGTTTCTCTAATCTGTGAAATTTTCCTTCCTTTTAAACAGCTGAATTAAGTTCATTTTATTCATTGTAATCAGTTTTTCTCTTCCATAATTATGCTTTATAATTAGGTTTGGCAGCTTCGTAGATCTTGCTTCACGTTAGTTCTTTATAGCTCTCCACCGATCCACCTACTGCGCCTTCTTCTTTTTCAGTCTCCATTTGGTCATCTTGAAATTCAATTAGTGAATTTCTAATTTGGCCCCAATGTTCAACTATCTTCTGCAGGATCAAACTCTTAAAGAAAACAGTTTATGGAGGGAATAAATGCAGTCTGCACCCCAAGTAAAGTTAATTCGAAATAAAAAAAACCCAACACAAACCACACTGAAGGAATTACTATAGCAGGCAAGGATGATTAATTGCAGATTTCTACCAGTTAACAGAGCAACCAGTTGGGAGGAAGCCAAAACACAGATAAGCTCTGCTAAGAATGCACGCTTTGCTTCCAGCACCTTTGCCATGCACAGTTTGTCCTTTTAACCAGTCCTCCTAGCTGCAGCTCATGAAGGGGATCAGGCCCCCTTCCTCCCCCGTAGATCATGCCACTCACATTTCTCCCTTATCCACTTCTCCCTGCATGCCCTAGGATGAATAGGGGATGGGCCTGGGTCTTCCTCTGAATACTCATCCAGCCTGTGCCCTTCCTCACTCTCATTCCACTCCACACTCCATTCCCTGTCAGCTGTTCCACCTCTCCCTTGGAGTCAGACTCCAAGAGGGGCATGACAGAGCTTTGCCCTGTTTTACGACCTTTTTTGCCACAGATGTTAAGTGAATCACTGCAGTTGTTAAGCTACTAACACGGTCGTTAAGCTTCCCCATTGACTTTGCTTGTCAGAAGGTCGCAAAAGGGGATGGCCTGACCCTGGGATGCTACAAATGTCGTAAATATGAACCAGTTGACAAGTATCCAAATTTTGATCCTGTGTCCATGGGGGATACAGCAATGGTCATTGGTGTGAAAAGCAGTCATACGTCATATTTTTCAGGGCCATTGGGACTTTGAACGGTCACTAATTGAACTGTTGTTCAGACGAGGATTACCTGTATGGTGTTTACAGATTAACTGAGTTGGAAGGGACCTTATAGGTCATCTAGTCCAACCCCCCCACCCAAGCAGGAGAACCCTGCATACCATTTCTGAAGTTGGCAATCCAATCTCTTCTTGAAAGTCTCAAGTGGTGAAGCTCCCATAACTTCCGAGGGCAACTTCTGTTCCTTTGGTTGATTGCTTTCACTGTCAGAAAATTTCTCCTTATTTCCAGGTTGAATCTCTCCTTGATCAATTTCCATCCATTATTCCTTGTCTGGCCTTCGGGTGCTTTAGAAAATAGCTTGACCCCCATCTTGTCTGTGGCAGCCCCTAAAATATTAGAAGACTGCTATCACGTCTCCCCTGGTCTTTTTCTTCCCTAGACCATCCAGGCTCAGTTCCTGCAGCTGTTCATCGTATGTTTTAGCCTCTAGAGACCCTTCATCATCCTGGTTGCTCTTCTCTGTACTTTTTCTAGACTCTCAACATCTTTTTATAGTGTGGTGACCAAAACTGGATGCATGATTTTACAGTATTTTATAAAGATGGCTCTGCTAAAATTTTCCCTTAGATGGGGATGAACTGCAGACAGAGGCATGAAGGTAAAAAATGATGTACACTTCTGTGTGTGTGTGTGTGTGTGTGTGTGTGTGTGTGTGTGTATGATAGAATCACAGATACATTTGCACATACACATACAGAGGTGGGGGGGGGATAACAAAAGGCCCGTTTCCAGGCTCGAGAAAAGCTTGCTGCTTGTTTAGGTGTCAAAATTTCAAAGTGTTTGTCTGGGCTGTGTAAATGTCACAGAAAAAGCGAGCGAGAGATTCTGCCTTGCAGGAAATGAACAAAGGCAATTTAACAATTAATGAGCTGGGGTTTTTTTGTTCCAGGCTCTCAGCCTGCGTAGAAGACAGGAAGCAGCTGTTGTGCCTTGCTAAATGCTAGTCAGATCCACATGCCCCGTTTGGCCAAGATGAGTTACTAGTTCAGCGGCTGCATTCTCACAACTATTAGTATTTCATCTTGGTTAGCTTATTTTTGTGAGGCAACATAGAGGGAGAAATCTAACTTGTTGAGCCAGAATAATAGAGTTAGAAGGGACCTTGGAGGTCTTCTAGTCCAACCCCTTGTACAAGTAGGAAACCTTGTCACATTTAAGCTTATGGATCTATGAAGGCTCAATAGCAGTAACTCAACAGCAGTAACTCAATACCAGGCTCAATAGCAGGAAGAGGGAGAGGGATCTTGGAGTCTTAGTGGACAACCAGCTAAATATGAGCCAACAGTGTGGAGCCGCCACCAAGAAAAGCTTATGCAATCCTAAATTGTATTAACAGAGGGATACAGTCAAGATCAAGGGAAGTACTAATACCACTCTATAAAGCCTTAGTAAGACCACACCTAGAGTCCTGCATCCAGTTTTGGTCACCATATTATAAAAAAGATGTTGGGACTCTAGGAAAAGTGCAGAGAAGAGCAACCAGGATGATTAAGGGACTGGAGGCTAAAACATACAACAAACAGTTGCAGGAACTGGGCTTGGCTAGTCTAGGGAAGAGAAGGACCAGGGTGACATGATAAGGGGGCTGCCACTGAGAGGAGAAAGGGGTCGAACTGTTTTCTAAAGCGTCTGTAGGCCAGACAAGGAATAATGGATGGAAACTGAACAAGGAGAGATTCAACCTGGAAACAAGGAGAAACTTTCTGACAGTGAGAACAATCAACCCATGGAAAAGAAATTGTCCTTGGAAGTTGTGGGAGCTTCATCACTGGAGGCTTTCAAGAAGAGATTGGACTGCCATTTGTCAGAAATGGTGTTGGATCTCCCGCTTGGGTGGGGGGTTGGACTGGATGACCTACAAGGTCCCTTCCAACTCTGATTATCTGTAATCTGTAATCTGAAGTGGGAGAGCTCAGAGCATGGCAATTTGGGAAGTGTGTGTGGCATGAATGCAACCTGTAAAACACTGGTGAATTAGGCTGGGATTTGGTTTCTGCTTCCCTTGACAAAATGCCAATCATTGGAGCACAGTTTTAAAATAAGCCAGAGAGTGTAACCAAGATCTTTGATGGATCTATGACAGTATGTCAGGTGAGGAAGATGGTTGTGGAGTTGTGCTGTTGCGGTCCAAGCTGTGGGACTTAGAAAGGAAGTCAAATCTGAGAGATCACAGGCCTGAATTATACCAAGTATGAAAGAACTGAGGTTAAGTTAAAAAGATTTAGACTAAGGTTTGTCAACCTTAGCCACTTTAAGACGCTTGGACTTCAACTCCCAGAATTCCCCAGCTAGAATTCTGGGGGGGTCGACGTCTATATGTCTTAAAATAGCCTACTTTCAAAAAAT
The DNA here is from genome assembly GCA_004320025.1 of Laticauda laticaudata. Classification (NCBI taxonomy): domain Eukaryota; kingdom Metazoa; phylum Chordata; class Lepidosauria; order Squamata; family Elapidae; genus Laticauda; species Laticauda laticaudata. The sequence continues at coordinate 64,061 of BHFT01037849.1, forward strand.
ACTGTTTTAATTTAGACTGCTCGAATCCAGTGTAGATCTTGGCAGCTTTACAGATGTGCTTCCCCACTGTTTTCTCTCATCTAAGATTTCCTGGTGGTCTCTTTTCCAGTATTGATCAGGGCCAACCCCTTCATAGATTGCAACCTCAGGAAAGAAGTCCCAACCATACAAGTCATACTGGCTGGGAGCCCTGCAGGTCATACTGCTGGAAGTTTTTGTCTGAGATTGCAAGCTATGAAGGGTTGGCTCTGATTAGCACTGGAAAAGAGACCACCAGGAAATCTTAGACGAGAGAAAACAGTGGAAACCACTTCTGCAAAGCTGCCAAGAACAGCGCTGGATTTGAGGCATCTAAAGCAGTGTTTTTCAAAGCAGACCACTTTAAGATATATGGATTTTAACCCCCAGAATGCATTGTAATAGCCTGGCTATCTGGGCTGTTACAATGCATTCTGGGAGTTGAAGTCCACTTATCTGGAGAGTGCTTAGATTGCTGAAAGCTGAGTTCAGGAGTCTTTAGCATACCCAGGCTGAAATGCAGGTAGTCTTTGACTTAAAACAATTCACTTAGTGACCATTTAAGGTTACAACAGCACTGAATAAAGTGGCTTATGACCATTTTTCACACTTATGACCGTTACAGCATCCCCAAGTCACGTGATTTACATTCGGATGCTTGACAACTGACTCACATTTACAACGGTTGCAGTGTATTGAGGTCATGTGATCCCCTTTTGTGACCTTCTGACAAGCAAAGTCAATGGGGAAACCAGATTCACTTAACAACGGTCATAATTACTGTTCTGATCCAAACCTTGTTGCAAGGAAACAAACACGAAACAGAGGTAATAGCAAAACCTTTTAATGATTCTTTACAAATTCCGTTCCTTCCCGGTTAAAAGGCTGTTTCAAACTAATTGTCTCTGATAAGAACGAGCCTTGCCAAGGTTGTGCAAGGCTGCCAAGAACACTAGATAAAGTTACTAAGAAATATTTCAAACACAAAGAGTCTCCAAACACCAACTAAGATATTCCGAACATCCACAAGGCTTGAGTGCAAAAACTTATTTGCTTCCTGCAAAGAACTCCAGTTTCTCAGCTGGCTTTTATCTCTTAAGGGAGGGGCCATTACCTTGCAGCCTTACTCCCGAGTCACCCATGTGTTGCAGCTGCTCTTTCCTTCGAGCAGCCCTGTGCGCAGGTGCACTGGGCACAGGCTCCTCGGGGGCCTCTTCCTCACTGCTGCCAGCCTCCACAATCTCCAAAGGCAGCATTCCACTCCCTGATGGTCCTGGCCCCATCCCTGCATCACATGCAGGCCCCTCATCTGAGTCCTCGTTCTCTGAGACTTCAGCCATCCGCACCTGCTGCCGGCGAACCACAACATTTACTCATTTAATGACTGCAATGATTCACATAACAAATGTGGCAAGAAAAGTCATAAAAATGGGACAAACTCACTTAACAAATGTTTCACTTAGCAACATAAATTTTGGGCTCAATTGTAATCATAACTTGAGGACTACCTGTACCTGCAGATCTGGGCAAAGATTAAACAAAAAAAAAGGAAGGATTGACTTTTTGCAGTACTTGGGTCAAACTGGGGTGTTATTTATTTTACATTTAAAAATGACAGAGAAGGATTGTACACCACATTTTCTTACGAACCCATTCACTGCCATCCTGTCAAGCTGCCTTGTTCCATTACATCCATTTTATCCATTTCTCCCGTTTCTCTAAAGCTTGTTTTTTTTGGCACTCCTGAGCTGTTGTCGACTGCCATTTTATTTTCCCAGAATGCCAAGCGGTGTTGATGTTACAGCTTTCCAGGATTTGTGTGCATCAAGGGTCTTCAAACTTGGCAAGTTTAAGACTTGTGGACTTCAACTCCCAGAGTTCCTGAGTAACATGACTGAGGGAGGAATTCTGGGAGTTGAAATCCACAAGTCTTAAAGCTGTCAATTTTGAAGACCCCTGGTGTACAGGAATGTCCATATAGGGTGGTGCTTCCTAACTCTATTCACTTCCAGAGGTATAAATCTCAAATCCCAGAATTCCACAGCAAGAGAAGCCATTGTTGAGAATTCTGGGAGTTGAAGTCCAGCTGTCTTAAAGTGGGCAAGGTTGGGAAACCTTGATGTAGTAGAGGGAGGAGTTAAGAAAATCAAGATGGCTTCTTGCAGACATGACATGTCCTTTTTACATGTGTTGTGCATGCATGATGCAAGCAAAAGTAGGACATGATTGCATCATCATAGCCACCATTTTTGACACCTCCCCAATTACTTGGTTTGAATTTTGATATCTTCCCATTAAAATAAATATATTCCCTTCCCCCATGTTATCACCAAGGTCAAAATGGGATCAGCCCTTTTCATTCAGTTAGTAAAACTAACCTGTTCAAATCAAGGCCAAACCCAAGGGAGGTCAAAGAAGTCAAAATGGCAGCTGAACTCTGCCTTGTGGGATTGAAGCCCCACCCCTTTTAAAAGGGGTGGGGCTTCAATCATACAGGTATAATCGGATCAAATTTTTATTATTGTGGATAGGCAGAGTAGAATAAAAATAGTAAAAGCTTTTTGAGCTTTTAAGCTTTTACTTTTAAAAAAACAATAAAAGCTAGAAAGCATATAAAATACACAACATTAAAAAAAAAATACTTTTGCCAGTCTTTTGTCTTTTTTTAACCCTGCTTTGGACATCCTTGGATAAAATGTTGACCCCCAACGTTTATTTGGTATTTTTCGGGAATTCCTCACACAATCATGCCTACTGAGCTTCAACAGACAAAAATCACTGAAGGAAAAGGAGACTCAGGTACAGAATGCAGTCAGAAGAAAGTAGAGAAATGGGGCTGAATCTTAAGGTTTTGCTCCTGAGTCTGTCAGAGAATGTCTGAATAAAGGAGAAAATATATCAAGATTTAAATAAAGGAAGAAAAGAAAGGCTCGGTGTACTTGTCATGAGAGAACCTTGGCAGATAGGCCAAAAAATCAAGATGGCCACAATCAGAGCAGCCATCTTGACTTTTTTGCCCCCAACCTTATGGACATCCCTCGCTGTATACATTATCCAGTTTGGGATCATGGAGCAGTGTTTCTCAATCTTGTGGGCTGGAAGGCCTGTGGACCTCAACTCCCAGAATTCCCAGCAGGCTAGGGAATTCTGGGAGCTGAAGTCCCCAAGTTTTCAAGCTGCCAACTTTGAGAAACACTATAATGAAGGATTGAAGGACATTACTCCAGTCTACTTTTAACCAAATCAACGAAAAATCTAGCGGATGCATTCCCACAGCATGCTAAGCAAGGTTAATGAACCATAACCTTGGCTAAAAAATTCTTTTATGGAATCCTAGAATGAAAAGGCTGGAAGGGGTCCCTAAAGGTCATCTAGTCCAACCCCCTCACCCACCCAGGGGAACTTGCCCTTACCACGTCTCCCCCAGGGGCTTTCCCAACTTCCTTTAAATCCTTCCTGTCCAATCTATTCACAACTGATTCACTCTCACCATATATATATTTTCCTGACCATGGAATGTAAACGTGAAGTTTAGAAACAAACCTAGAAATGTGGTCAGGACGAATTCTGCTGCTCAGCAGAGAAGTCACCTCCATCCACCATAAATAAAAAAATTCCTCTTATTCAGCTAAACTGGTGCAGTGCTGATATCTTTCCCATCCTTGGCCCAGTTCTGTATTCTAACAATCAGTTAAAAAACAAACAAACCAAACTCAATGCCTTGGCAGGGGATTATGGGAATTTCAGTCCATCATATCTGGAGGTTGTGGAATGCTTATGACTGTTTCCTAGCATGATTTTATTGTTTATTGTACTCTATGACTATTATTAAGTGTTGTACCTTATGATTCTTGACAAATGTATGAAAAGAAAATACATGTGACTCTCGTAATACACCAAGACAAATTCCTTGTGTGTCCAATCACACTTGGCCAATAAAGTATTATATCTATAAAGAATTCTATCCAACATGGTCATAACTTATTCAGGCTAACTGTATTGCTCTTAATTGCTCCTAACTTTTCCCAACTATAAGTCCTGCTCCTTAGCCTCAGCAGACCAGGCACAAAGTTAACTCTCTTTTTTTCTGAATTATATTTCTGTCCAGGATACAACCGATTACGTCGCTTATGTTGCCAAGGATCCCATTAACCAGCGAGGTGAGTGTGATTAGAGAAATGGCATGCAGCTTTTAAAAAGCTATAGCAATGGCGTGGTACAGAAGCTTGCCGAAGATGTTATTTAAAAATTATGCCATGTTTTATCTGCCTGTACGAACCAATGCATAACACCAAGGGTCAGCAATTTTTTTTATAGGTTGATACATCCATATCCATACCCATATGCATGTATTTTGTGATATAATCTTCGACTTACAACCATTCATTTAGCAATTCTGCCCTGAAAAAAAGTGACTTAAATCGGTCCTCGCAGTTACAACTATTGTAGCATCCCTTTTTGATCAAGCAATCAAAATTTGAGCATTTGGCACTTGGCAACCAGCATGTTTTTATGATGGCTGCATGACCTGGGGCCACAGGATAATTTATATAAAAGTGAAATAGCACTCACGCATCATCACAAAATCTCTAGAACTGTAAAGCCTACAAACTTGACATTTGGCATATATGTTCCTCTTGGCTTCTAGGTGCTCACTAAGAAAGGATTTTTTGAAATGACCATCAAACCATTAGTATTTCCTATATAATTATGAACACGCTCTGATGCTAAGGAGTTCTACCCCCCTTCTCCACCTGAAAAGAAATCTGTTCCAAATGCAAAACACAAGCAGAGGAGTTTCAGTTTTACTTTCACAGCAGCAAGCAGCTTTAGTAGAGAAGAGCTGAGCTAAGCCACGCCCAGGCTCCTTGCTGCCACCTTCTTGCTCAAACAGCAAATACTGCTTCAATTTCCAAACAGCCCTCAACTCTTTCATAGGACACTAGCCAGATGAATGCTGGTAGGCAGAGGCAAATTCCCCCCCCCCACTTTATTTTCCTCCCCAAAAATTAAGCCTGACCACATAGTTTCGTAGCGAAGCAGCTGGCCTACATACACACACACACACACATACCACACAAGTGCTTGTTCCTAGATCTATACACATAGCCACATTGGGAGCAAAAAAGCACCAGATAGCAGTGTTCCACTATCTAAGGGGCTGCCACCCAAAACAGGGGATCAACTTCTTCCATAAAGCACCTGAAGGCAAGACAAGAAGTAACGGATGGATATTAATCTCTGAGAAAAGCAACCTAGAATTAATGAGAAATTTCCTGATGGGAAGAACAATGAATCAGTAGAACAACTTGGTTTCAGAAGTTGTCGGTGCTCCAACACTGGAGGCTTTTAAGAAGAGTCTGGACAGTCACATTTCTGGAACGGTACTATAGGTCTCCTGTTTGAGCAGGGGGTTGGACTAGAAGACCTCCAAGGTCGCCTTCCAACTCAATTATTCTTATTTTGTGTGTGTGGATGACACACATGTTTTCTTAACATTTGGTAAAGACAAAACACTAAAGAAAGAAAATTTTTTTTTTTTCAGTTTCTGAACATAAATGCATGCTATACCTCTTTTAAAATTTGCAACAAACAGCACCATTTGAAATGTCAAAACCTGTAGGAATTGTACTACTACAACAATAAATCTCCCTCAAGAGACAGCTAACTTTCGGCCTGCATCTTAGCTTGCAGGGTGAGGGTTGTAATATAAGGACTGACAGACGGCGCCCGGGGGGTGTGTGTGAGCTATCAGCTCTTCAGCTCTGCTCTCTCTTGGCTAGCTGCCTTAGGCAAGCTGCTCTCTCTCAGCCTCCTTCTCCTTTGCTCCTTATGCTATCAAGATGCTGGAAGATTTACCCCTCGACAGATAATAAATCCATCTCGACACTGCAGCCTTTTAAAAATGTACTGTTGGAAGAAATATCTTTCTGAGTTCAATTCCAGGTGGTGAAAAAGACAATGGAAACATGGAAGCTCTATGGAAAGATGGTTTAATGGTGGGCAGGACCACATGCAGGGGTGGGATTCAAAAATTTTAACAACCGGTTCAATGGGCGTGGCTTAGGTGGTGGGCATGGCTTGGTGGTCATGTTATTAGCTGGGTGTGGCCAACACAATATCAGTCACATCGAGGCATGCATCTCCTCGCCTAGCCTCTCATGACTGTGGGGATGCTGCAACAGTCGTAAGTGTGAAAAAGGGTCATAAGTCACTTTTTTCAGTGCCATTATAACTTTGAATTGTGTGGTCACTCCACACAAGCAAAGTACCAGCAAAAGAGGGAAAGAAAACTCCAGAGAAGTTCCTGAGACAGGAAGTCTAGTCTTGCCAAGAATGTGTAATAAGGGTTAATGGAGAGAAGAGGCAGTTTCTGTAAGCAACACCAGAATGTTTCCTTCCTGCCTTCCTTACAGGATTAGGCCAGTAATTTCTTTGAACAACCGGTTCTCAGAACTGCTTTGAATGTTAACAACCGGTTCTAGCGAATAGGTGCGAACTAGTAGAATCCCACCCCTGACTACATGGCTTGGAGCTCCAAAGTGAAAAGGACGATCACATGCTTCAAGATGTTGGGTGAAGGAAAAGAAGGGAGGGCTGAGATGCTGAGACCCTTATATACCCTCTGTTGAGTCCCATCTTAGTGCTTCCTGTTCCTGTGTAAGAATTGTATCCCATTGGCTGTCAGAATCCAGGGTCAGGGGTCTTAGCTAACTTTGTAGGCTTTGTCTGGACCACATGGCTTCACCTGAGTGCTGGCTGATGCAATTTTCCCAGGCCAAGCGGTGAGATGGATAGAGGGCTTTGTTATGTAGAATACTCTGGTCCAGGACTTAATGGCCCACCCATTAACAAAGGTGGGGATGAGCTGCTGCTTCTGAGGTGAGTTTCTGCTTCTGAGGTGAGTTTCTGTTTCTGAGTTTCTACTCTTGGGGGGAAATATTCTGCCTTTTTAATATTTCCTAAAATATTTCATTTTCCAAGGAGAGGGGTGGGTTTTAACTTCCAACAGTATGATTTTAAGCCGCACAGAGACTATCAGGGTGTCAGTAACACCAACCTGGAGGAACGAGTGACGGGTGGTATCTAAATTTGATAAATAAATAAAATGTTGCCATACAAAGATACTCCCTTGATAAGAGTGCGATGATGTCTGTGTAAAACCGAGCTTTCATTCTGCTTAGATGAAAAGTACTTAAATTGAGCAGATGTTGTCTTGATCCTTAGCTAATTTTTCTCATTTACACCTTTTTCCAATCATACTCAAAAGGACTTAAGTGAAAGTTTTGATTGATCAAAGCCTGCTGTTCATTGTGTTAGTTATTGTTGTTGTTGACGGTGAACATGACAAGACTTTTAGATCTTGGAGGTGCTATGGGGAAGTAAGAACGTATAGGAATGCATGGGTTGGTTGTAGTTTGTACAGATAATCCTAAATATATGATCATAATTGAGCCCAGAATTATGGTTGTAAGTGGTGGCAGTCCCAAAATGGTGGTAGTCCCCCCCAAAAAGTTGCCACTTTTTAAAAGAGTCATTCTTGTTTTTTCTCTGAATCTGTTTAGCTTCTCATCCAAGAATATTAAGGTTATTAAGTGTGGCTCAGGATGGAATAAGGATCTTACACTGGGATGGATTGTGATTGGTCCATGTGATGTGATGGCGGTAAAAAGGGGATGGATTGTAGTTTGGGACATTGTGGGATGTCTGGGAAACTTTTAGTTTCGAGGTTCCACAGATGTGCCAGGTGCTATTCTAATAAAGGTACTTTTGAGATTATGCTTGTCTGGGAGTTACTGATTGGAATGGAGGTTTTCTGGAGCACTGACAGAAGCTTCTTCAGCTCTAACTGGATAATGGGGAATGGAAGGATTGATACTCCTTGCAGACAGCTGGTTATTTGCATCCTTTTAGCGGGTCGCTGAGGCCACCTGGAGGTTTATCTGTGTCCTCAGGGTCACCTGAGCGATGCAAATGGGTGTGGAGCCTTCTTGGAACTGCAGAAAGGACTCTGTTGTAGACTGGAGATAGATGATGTTGTATCCCTCCCCTTCTGTTGAGAGAGAGCTGATCAATTTTGGTATAGATGGCCTCTTTGACCCCTCTTTCAAACCAGCGGTCATCTCTGTCCAAAATGACAACTTTGTTGTTTTCATAAGAGTGGCCTTTGTCTTTTAAATGCAGATGGACTGCTGAATCTTGTCCTGATGGGCTTGTTCTCCTGTGTTGTGCCATGTGTTAATTAGAATAGAGCTGAAAGGGACCTTGGAGGTCATCTAGTCCTGCCCCTTGCTGAAGCAGGAGACACGACCATTTCAGACATCCAGCCTCTTCTTTAAAACCTCCAGTGATGAAGCATTCAAAATGCCTGAAGGCAAGGTGTTCCATGGGTTAATTGGATGAATTTTAATTAATTTAATTTAATAGAATGAACTTTATGAAGTTCACTTCATAAAAACCAAGAAAATCCAGTTGCCTCTTGAAAAACAGGTCCACACGGCTCTTTGAGTGTTTAAGGTTGCCGACCCCTACCCTAGTCATTAAACCCATTATGCCTAGTAGGCATTTTTTTTTAATGGCAACTAGAAGTAAAGAGTAGATACTACCCAAACCTTTCAAGAATCACAGTCACATGACAGCAGGACGCCACAGGCAGCCATAAACACGAGCCAGTTGCCAAGAGCCCAAATTGCAATCCTATTACTGTGACAGAGGCTTGAAACTTTAGGTTAGCATTCCTGGTAAAAATCTCCAGGCAACATTGAAACTTACGAACGATTTTTTTTGTAAGGTTAAATGAGGAAACTACCTGTATGATATGCCAGCAAGTGGCGGCCATGAAAGAACCAGGGAAAAGAATGTGAATGTTATCCAGGTGAAAACCTTAAAGTTTTATTCTTTCATTCCCCTTCTTTTCACTTTCACTTTTGGTTTCACTTTCACTTTCATTTCTCCAGGTATGTCTTATTTTCAGAGTTCTGCCCATGTCGCCCATTGACAGGCCCTATTGGCTCAGTTAACACAGTCTAAGGTTGCATTGGCTGCTTCTGTGGCTGCATCTCCTGCTGCTATTTGTGTCTTGTGGTGTGTCTGTTTGTGTCTTTGTTGTGTATCTTTTTTTGGGGTGCATGTGTGAAAAATACGTTTAATTTATGGTTGCTGATCTTCTCTTTCTCTTTGCCAGCCTGCCACATCTTGGAATGCTGTGACGGACTGGCGCAGAGCATCATCAACACCGTCGGGCAGGCCTTTGAGCTCCGCTTTAAGCAGTACCTGCACAGCCCTCCCCAAACTGTAGCACCCCAGGAGAGGTATGAGATTATAGCCTCAGTTTCCCCACGCGTTGAGGATTGGACATGCTGCAGAGATCTGTACATTTCGACTTGCAGGTTCTAGATTGCCCCCTCCTCTCCAATCAGATGATTGGCTGATTCTGAGCCAGTCCCTCCCTCTTATTCCACGATCCAGTCAAATATAATCTTAGTGGAGAAGGGACTGGATTAAGGAGAGGGAAATTTGGATTCTAGCCCCTCCCACCTCTCAGCTACAGAAGCTCATTGGCTGAATGTGAGCCAGTTCCTCCCTTTCAGCCGAAGAGCCAATCAGATATAGTGAGGAAGTGGCTGTACGGAGACCTATATTGTAGTCAACCTCAGCCACAGAAGCTCATTGGCTGATTTTGGGCCAGTTCCTCCTTCTTAGCCCAAGACCCAATCAGGTGTAATGAGGAAGATGCTGGACTAAGAGAGGGGAGTCCCTCAATCTAGTACTCCTTAACCATAAAAGCTCATTGGCTGAATGTGGGCCAGTCCCTCCCTTTCAGTCCAACAGCCAATCAGCTGTGGTGGGGAAAGGGTGGATTAGGGTTTGGGAGAGATCCAGGATATAATCCTCCTTCAGCCACCTAAGCTCATTGGCTGAGACTGGGCCAGCCCCTCCCTCCTAACTGAGGAGCCAATTAGATATGGTGTGGGAGGAGATGGACCAGGAGAAGGGAGAGCCAACTTTTAGTAAAAAAAAAATGATATTGAAGCCCCTGCCCCAATTTTACACACACCATGTAAAAATGTGTTGGAGTTTTGATCATGCAATTATCACACGCACTTTGATTTTTTTACGCACACACATATAGACTCTCTCTCTCTCTCTCTCTCTCTCTCTCTCACACACACACACACACACACATTCTCACAAACACACACATACACAAGGACACANCTCTCTCTCTCTCTCTCTCTCTCTCTCTCTCACACACACACACACACACACATTCTCACAAACACACACATACACAAGGACACATGCAGTCTCTGTCAAAAACACACAAACTCTCACAAAACACACACACAGATTCACACATGCACAGGATCTGTCATACATCCACACATGCAGATTCTCCCTCACATATGACTGTCACAAACACACACATGCTCACATGCTCAGACACACATAGACTCTCACAAACACAGATTCTCCCACAAACAACATGCTCACACTCACACACGCACGTGCAGACACACACTCTCTCTCACTCACACACACATTCTCTCACAAACACACATTCTGTCGTACACAAATTCTCTCACACACAAACTTTCACACACATACAGACTCACACAGAGGCACACGGCTCTTTCGCACACAGACTCCCCCTCACTCTCTCTCTCTCTCTCACGCACACACACACATCGATGTCTATGTTTCTGAAAGATGTGACATTCATTGTCCCTTGTTTCTGTGATTGTTTATTTGATTGATTGATTCATTTCATTCATTCAGTTGATATAGCCTTGGCCTTTTTCCCCACTTGCCTTTCTGATCAGGACAATGGGAGTGGACGATTCTTGGGCTGAAGAGGAAGACTCCTCAGGACACAATTACTACAACAGCATCCCCGGGAAGCAGCCCCCCCTTGGCGGCCTGGTGGACTCTCGCCTCCATTATGGATCGGCTTCCAGCCACACGCTCTCGCTGGGTTCCTATGCCACCCACTTCAGCCAGGTGACCCCCAAACTCCTTGGCAGGTTCAGCTGGTGTATCCCAGCCTGTTTAGCTCAACTTAAAGGGCATCATCATCTGTTCCTTAACCACGGTCTCTTCCCGCTCCCCTCCCACCAAACTTTCCTGTGGTGAAAGAAGAACCAATGCCAGAACGTGGCAGATGACCTGTATAATTTAGGAAATTGACTTGTTTTTAAAAACCTTTTTTCTGTGGTCCAAAGGTGCCACCCCCTTTTGTTAACCAGACATTGGATAGATGTATTATTTTTTTAAAAAAATTGAAATCGTTTTCTTCTGCAGAAAAATATCCTGTGGCAGAGGACTGCAGTTAGTCCTTGGCTTATGACTGGAATTGAGCCCAACATTTCTGCTGCTAAGCAAGACAGTTATTAAGGAGGTTTGCCCCGTTTTATGACCTTTCTTAGCACAAATGGTTAGGTGAATCCCTGGAATTGTTAAATGAGTAATACGATTGTTAAGTGAGGCTGGTTTCCCCATTGACTTCACTTGTCAGAAGGTCGCAAAAGGTGATCACATGATCCTTGGACACTGTGACCATCATAATTATAAGCCAGTTTCCCAGCGCTTGAATTTCGATCATAAGTCATAAGTGTGAAATATGGTCATAAGTCCCTTTTTTTCAGTCCCTGTTGTAACTTCGAATGGTCACTAAAGGAATGGCTGTAAGTCAAGAGCTACCTGTAATTGAGGAAATTGGTTGTTTTTAAACCTCCTTTTCTGAAATCCAAAGATTTTCCTCCCCTCAATTAATCAAATATTAGATGTGTGTGCTTATTTATTTTAAATCTTTTTCTTCAGCAGAAAAAATATCCTATGACAAAAGACCAATTTAAAAATACAGTAAAACTATCATGACAGGAGACTGATAGTCCAAGTGGAATTGTCGATCAGAATACCTCGAAGAATGCCATTCTTGCAGAGGGAACTACAACTTTCATCATCCCTAGACAACAGGGAAGTGATGGATATTATAGTCCATATAGCTTCAAAAATTTTAGCAACAGGTCCAGTTGCTGGGTGGGTGTGGCCACGGTGGGTGTGGCCTAGTTGGTCTCCAGCATCATGGGGGGGGGAACGTTTTTGCCCTCCCTGGGTTCCAGAGCAGTGGTGGGATTCAAATTTTTTACTACCCGTTCTGTGGGTGTGGCGTGGCTTGGTAGACGTGGCAGGGGAAGGATATTGCAAAATCCCCCTTCCCTGCCCATCCCACTAACCTGCTTTCCAGCTCCATTCTCCTGTGCAGGGCAACCAAAGAGGAGCCAGCCAATCAGCTGAGACTCAATGGGAGGCGCAGAATAGATGGCAGTGGGCCCAGTCAGAGGTGGGATTTGCAGTTCTCCGAACTACTCAAAATTTCTGCTATCGGTTCTCCAGAACTGGTCAGAACCGGCTGCATACCACCTCTGTTCCATTCCTCAAGCCCCTGGGAGGGTGAAAATGGCCTCCCCTGGGCTCTGGAGGCTCTCTAAAAACTGGAAATGGGCCCATTTCTGGCCTTCCCAAACTTCTAGGAGGCCCGTTTTTCACCCTCCCTGAGTCTCTGTGCGAGCCCTGCAGTTACCTGCATCCAAAATGGGCTGCATGGGGACTCCTGGGAGGAGAGCAGAGGGGTGGGCGGGACCAACCAGGATTGGGATTTGGGGGGTCTCCGAACTGAACAGAATCTTAGCTAGGGGTCCTCCCGAACCCCTGTGAACCCCTAGCAGCCCAGCCAGGGGTGGGATTCTACCAGTTCGCACCTATTCTCTACAACCGGTTGTTAACATTCTAAGCAGTTTGGAGAACCAGTTGTTAGAAGAAATTACTGGCCTAATCCTGTGAGGAAGGCAGGAAGGAAACATTCTGGTGTTGCTTACAGAAACTGCCTCTCCGTTCACCCTTATTATATTCTTGGCAGGATGAGACTTCCTGTCTCAGGAACTTCTCTGGAGTTTTTTCCCCTTCCTTTGCTGGTACTTTGCTTGTTTGGAGTGACTATTCAAAGTTACAATGGCACTGAAAAAAGTGACTTACGACCATTTTTCACACTTATGACTGTTGCAGCATCCCCACAGTTATGAGAGGCCAGGGGAGGAGATGCGTGCCTCAATTTGAGTGATATTGAGTTGGCCACACCCAGCCAATAACATGACCACCAAGCCATGTCCACCCAGTCACATGACCACCAAGCCACACCTGCCACTTAAGCCACTCCCACAGAACCGGTTGTTAAAAATTTGAATCCCACCCCTGAGCCCTGCCCTGAGTCCAGCCCTACAGAGGAACCCCAAATTGGCAGAGGCTGGCCAAGAGTCATTTTCTTCTGGATTACGAACTGAATTCTACCCTAGAGACTCACCTAAGGGCAGTGGAGATGAAACTACAGGCAAACCAATTCTTTTCCCTTGTGATAATGAGATCCTTTTCGGTGGAAATCTGAACTCAGCAGGAGGGAGTGGGCTCCTGAGAGCATGCAGAGCATTGAAGAAACATGAGTAATTCAGTCGTCGAAGCAATTCCAAAAGATAAATGCCGATAGTGTAGCTTGACTGCCAAGCAGAAGCTTAACCCAGCTGTGTTGATAATGCAAACAGATGTAAATTATATCTGGAACGAAAGAGAGACTTGTTGAGAAATGGAGAGTGCAGGAAAGTTGGATCTAAATGACACTTTGGAGATCAAGAAAGACAAGAATGAAAGGAAGAAGAAGCTCCTTTGTTTCTTCATCACAGTGACTAAAACATAGGAAGAATGGTTGCAGGAATTGGGTAAGGATAGTCTAGAGAAAAGTCTAGAGCAGTGGTTGCCAACCAGTGGGCTGTGGACCACTGATGGCCCGTGAGAAAATTTTGGTGGTCCGCAGAGAAGTGTCACCCCCAAAGCACCCCTCCAAATCAATTAATCCAGGCTGCGCGGGAACACAAGACTGCACCGCCCACATGGCCCACAGCAACCCAAGGCTTGTGTCACTTGCATTGCAAACAATATGAGGTAGTGAGGGGAGGGAGAAAGGGCGGGGGGGGGGACTTTCTCCACTTGCCCCACGGTCCTTGCCTGCTTCTTTCCGCTTCTTTCTTCTGCTTTTGGCTGCACGCAAGGAAAGCAGCAAAAGTCTTTCTTTCTCTCCCCCAAACTCCACCAGAAATTAGTCTTTGGGACCCTGCAAGGCATCCTGCTCCAAGAGGCTGTGCTGGCACAAGTCTCACAAAGATTCATTTCTGGTGGAGTGTGGGGGAGAGAAAGAAAGAATTCTGCTGCTTCTGCTGCTTTCCTTGCATGAAGCCAAAAGTCTCTCTCTCTCTCTCTTTCTGAGAACGGAGCTGGAGACGGTATCCTGCGATCCCAAATAAAGAATGATCGATTGGTAGGAAAATGGGGTTTTCCTGTAGACCTTTTTGGGGATTTTCCCAGGGTCTCTGGTCTGCAGGATTTAAAATTATGAGTTTGGTGGTCCCTGAGGTCCAAAAGGTTGGCAACACCTGGTCTAGAGAAAAGGACTAGGGTGACTTGATAGCAGTGTTCCAGTATCTCAGTGTTGTCAGAAAGAAGTTTCTTCAGCTCTGACTGGATGGTGGGGAAGGGAAGGATTTATATTCCTTGCAGTCATCTGATCATTCACATGCTCTCTGAGAGTCATTGCGGTTTATCTGTGCTCTCAGTGCTGAACTGCTCAAAGGGAAGTCCTCAGAGAGAGCGCTAACAACCAGATGATTGCGCATAGGGATGGGATTCTACCAGTTCAGACTGGTTCTATAGATCTGGTTGTTATAATTCTGCGTAGTTCGGAGAACCGGCAAATCGTGCCCCTGGCTGGCCCTGTCCCTCTCTGCCCATGCTTCCCTTCCCTGCCCAGTCAGTCCTTATTGTGCATGTCCAACATTACTGACTGCATTCTCCCCCACCCAATCACTACTTAAGGTATTTCTTCCCCCCTGACGATCAGCTGTTCCGATGATCAGCTATGCCAGGATCCCTCTCACTGTCTTACTGCTTCACCCAGGAGGCTTCCCTGAGGCCCAGGTGGCCAAAAGGGGCACGCAGAGGGGGTTGGGGGGGTGTGCTATGCCCCCTCCCACTGTGCTCCATTTTTTTTGCTTTCCAAGGCCCCAGGGAAGCCTTCTGGGAGCAAAAACGCCCCCCCCGAAGGCTTCCCTGAGGCCCAGGAGGCAAAAAATTGGGGTGGGGGTGGGGTGTTTGCTGCAAAAAAAGAAGCCATGCTCACCATCACATTACCATGCCCACCTAGCCAGACTCACCAAGCCACACCCACAGAACCGGTTGTTAAAAAAAATTGAATCCCACCCTTGATTGCACAGAATATAATTCCTCCCATTCTCCACCATTCAGTCAGAACTAAAGAAGCTTCTTGGATGAGAAGTGAAACACCTTAAAAAAAAACAAAACAGAAAGTCCAGTTTCCCCTTGAAAAAAAAAAAAAGCACCTTTGTCTCATGAAAAAGCAACTTCTCACCTTTTCTCCTGTGTGAGCCAATATGATTCCATTTCTTCGTAATTCACAGGTCGGTCCTTCAGCCAGAAGGGAAACCAGTAATCACTCAAACCTGAACTGGGATGCTGATCTTTCTGGTAATTATAATATTTATCCTGTCCAGTTTGTGTGGGTGTGATGAGCTGGGACGTGGCACAAAAGCAACAAAGTCACAAAAGTAGATAAAGTCCCTTTAATTCCTCCAACGCGGCACCCAATGTCCAGTTATCATCGGCTGGAGAAAAAAAACTCTCCCAAGAACAATTTTTAAAGGGAAGAAATTCAGTCCAAACTCAAAGTACATAAACATTATAAATAAAAACCAATACCATTAACGAGACAGGGCAGAATAAGGAATTGCTAGTTTCAAAAGTTAATGAAACACACACAGTTGGGAGGATGCCAGAATCCAGATAAGACTTGATAAAAATAAATTCACACTTCCAGCAAGATGCTGTGCGCAAACACCCTTTTTAAATCCTATTTTCCCAGCTGCAGCTAATGAAAGGGATCAGGGCCCTTTCCTCTCCCGTAAGCCACATTGCTCTCTTCTCCATTCCTCCATGTGTGCCCTAGAATGAAGTGGGGGTGGCCCTGGGTCTTCTTCTGATTGCCTAGCCAGACTGTGCCCTTCCCCAGTTTCTTCCACAGCCACCGGAGCCACACTCCCACTCCCTGTCAGCTGCTCGACCTCTCCCTCGGAATCAGATTCCAACAGGGGCGTGACAGTGGGAGGCATTGTTTAAGCCACATCTGGGTTGAATGGATTAACTGGAGACATCACCGTTCCCTAAGGGGACTACTTTTATGTCCCTGTCAGGGAGCTGGAGCGAATGACAGGAGCTCACCCGCCACGCAGCCACACTCAGGTCTCAAACGGGGGCTTGCTAACTCCAACCCAGCATCTTCATGACATGAGCCATCACGCTCCACTGTGTTTATGATAGTAAGAGATATCCGGCACAATGTGAATTAGGTAAAGATCTTTTTTTTTCAAGGTGCTTATATTGGAGGGAGTCCCTAGAGCAGTGTTTTTCAGCTGTAGCCATTTTAAGATGTGTGGACTTCAACTCCCAAAATACCCCAGCCAGCAATGCTAGCTGGGATATTCTGGGAGTTGAAGTCCGCACATCTTAAAATGGCCAAGTTTGGGATACATCTCTATGAAATCACCCGAAATCAAGTTGCATTTGAAAGTGATTAATCTTCTCCATTCTCAACAAATTCTTCTTCCCCATCTAGTGCCACAACCGGTGGTGGAAAACTCCAGAATTATTTATTCATTTGGTTTCTACAGTTGCCCATCTCAATACATTGCACATTGCAGCCCAAAGACGTACAGATGAGAGCAGTTTGGGAAAAGCTGCAATAAAATGTTGCGGCGTCAAATGTTCCTCTTTGTTTTTCCATCAGCCTGGTCCTAAACTTTCTCCTTTCTCACCTGTCTATGGATGTCTATGGAGATTCTTAGTCATCCCGGTGACAGTTTTGCCAAAGATGCTTTTTCAAAAGGCAACTGGACTTTCTTTGTTTTTCCTTGAAGATGTTTTGTTTCTCATCCAAGAAGCTTCTTCAGTTCTGACTGAATGGCAGAGAATGGAAGGATTTATATTCCTTGCAGTCATCTGGTCATTAGCACCCTCTCTGAGGACTCTCAGCAGTTCCCTGAGGGCACAGATAAACCTTCAAGTGGCCTCAATGACCCTCTAAAAGAATGCAAATGACCAGATGACTGCAAGGAATAAAAATCCTCTATTTTCCATCATTCAGTCAGAACTGAAGAAGCTTCTTAGATGAGAAGTGAAACATCTTCAAGCAAAAACCAAGAAAATCCAGATGCCTTTTGAAAAAACACCTTTGGAATTTCTCCGCTGTAAATAAGGTAGAATAGATAGAATAACTTTATTTTCACTTTGAATGTACACTTATTGGTCTATATTAAAAATAAATTTCATTGCATATAACTTTTAAAGGGTCACCCCCTCCAAATATACATTACATAACCATGACAGAATACATAAATACAAAATTATGCTTATACCCATATCTCTATATATAAAAGCGAAATACCACTCACACATCATCACAAAATGTCCAGAACTGTAAAGCCGACACACTTGAAATTTGGCATGTATGTTCCTCTTGGCTTCTAGGGGCTCACTAAGAAAGGATTTTTCAAAATGACCATCAGAGCATTAGTATTTCATATAGTACTATTATTAACATGCTCTGATGCTAAGGAGTTCTACCCCCCACACACACCTGAAAAGAAATCTATTCCAAATGCAAAACACAAGCAGAGGAGAGGAAGTTCAGGTTCAGTTTCAGAGCACCAAGCAGCTTTAGTACAGAACAGTTGAGCTAAGCCACGCCCAGGCTCCTTTCTGTCTCCTTGCTCACACAGCAAATACTCTTTCAGTTTCCAAACAGCCCTCAACTCTCTCACACACTAACAGGACGCTTGCCAGATGAATACTGATGGATGCTGGTAGAGAGGCAGAATTTTTTCCCCATTATTTTCCTCCCCAAAAACTAAGTCTGATCACATAGTTTCATAGCGAAGCACGGGTATTAAGCTAGTATCTTATATGACACAGAAAAAAAAAACCAGTCTAGTTTGGATGTATACATGTACATGGCAAGAAAAATGAATCTTTAAAAAAGATTCTTTTCAAGATGCTTAAGTCTCCTTCCCTCCATTTTTAATTCTTTTTGTCTCCAATCGTTGAGCTTTTTCTTTATTCCTTACCTCCCTCCGACTTTCTTGCCTATTAGTGGTGCAGTTTTGACTTTTTTAAAAAAACGGCAATTATATTCTGCTTCAAGGAGCAGAAATGAATTTACAGATTTTGGGGTTTTTTAGTTTTGGTTTTGTATTTTTGCCAGCTACTGCAAGCTGGTTTTCTCTCAAGTCGCGCTGTTTTGGATGTAAAAGCATCCCTTGGAGTCCAAACTTCTAAAATTGATGGAAATAAAGAAGGGTGGGATGCTATTTACTTTCTGCAAACTTAATTAATTCAGAATCAATTCTCAAATCAAGATAAGGACTGGAACTTTCCCTGTTTGGCGTTTTTGAGGGATTTTTATGATGCTCCCTCTGTTCAAATATACATTATTGGGGGGAAAAATGACAAGAAACAGGATGATATGGGAGAACAACTTCCACAAGTATATACAGATCCCGTAGTTCTTAACTTACTACCATAACTGAGCCCAAAATTTCTGCTGTTAAGTGAAACATTGGTTAAGTGAATTGTATCCCATTTTACAGCTTTTCTTGCCACCGTTGTTAAGTGAATCACTGCAGTTGATAAGTTAGTAACCTCGTTGTTAAGTGAATCTGGCTTCCCCAGTGACTTTGCTTGTCAGAAGGTCACAAAAGAGGATCACATGAGTTGTGGACACCGCAACCGTCATAAATACGAATCAATTGACAAAAGTATCTGAATTGTGATCACATTTGATCACATTTTGATACTACAAAGGTTGTAAGTGTGAAAAATGGTCCTAAGTCACTTTTTTCAGTGCTGTTGTACCTTGGAACGGTCACTAAACAAACTGTTGTAAGTGGAGGACAACCATTATATCGTAAGGCCAGAAAAAGTGTGACAAATGTAAATGCAGGACTGAGATTTTTTTTTCCCTCTGAACGCTGGAAAATACAGACTGATTTGGGAAACGGGACAGAAGAGTGTAAATGAGGGAAACCGAATGTAATTAAAAGGATGGAAATAATGATGCTGTTTAAGAGGGCTGTGAAAAATATTGACAGACCCCTCACATCCTGGACATAAAAACTGTTTGAACTCCTTCCCTCAAAACGACACTATAGAGCCCTGCACACCGGAACAGCTAGACACAAGGACAGTTTTTCCCTGAATGCCATCACTCTGCTAAACAAATAATTCCCTCAACACTATCCAACTATTGACAAAGTCTGCATTACTATTACTGTTAATCTTCTCATCACTCCTTATCACTCATCCCCTCCCACTTGTGACTCTATGACTGTAACTTTGTCGCTTGTATCCTTATGATTTATATTGACTGTTTTCTTAGTATAATTTGATTGCTGGTTGTACCCTATGACTATCATTAAGTGTTGTACCTGATGATTCTTGACTCTTGACGAATGTCTCTTTTCTTTTATGTACACTGAGAGCATTTGCACCAAGACAGATTCCTTGTGTGTCTAACCACACTTGGCCAATAAAGAATTCTATTCGGTCTTTCAGGTCACTGTTGCGACGGCTACGTTCAGGCAGACAGCAAACCTTTGGGCTCTCAAGATTACGAACAGCACATGTATGTCAACACTGAAAACTTCAACAGCTGGGAGACCAATGCTGGGAAACCTGATGAGAGTCCTCCCAAAGACCTTTTCGATATGCGTAAGAGAAGGGGGCTTATGGGGAAAGCTGGGGATGGATTTTGGCTGGAACTGGTTCTAGAGCCAGTTTGGCCTAGTTGTGAAGGTGCTGAACTAGAAACCAAGAGACTGTGAATTCTAGTCCTGCCAGGTGTGAAAACCAGTTGGATGGCTTTAGGCCAATCACTAGGGGATGGGGAGCTCTAGTCCTGCCTTAGGCATGAAAGCCAATATGCATAAGCGCACCAACGTGCTTACCGTCCCTGTCCTATTGCTTCTTTTAACCAATTGACAAACCAAATAAAAAATACATAAAATGGTGAGTTCTAGTCCCACCTTAGGCATGAAAATTGGCTTGGGTGACTTTGGACCAGGCCCTCTCTCTTGACTCAGCCCACTTCACAGGGTTGTTGTTGTGGGGAAAACAGGAAGAAGAAGGGGTATTAGGTATATCACCACCTTGACTTACTTATAAAGTAATAAAGGCAGGATAAAAATCTGATGAATGCTATTAATAATGATGTGATGTCACTACCATAACACTTCACATGATCTTGATTCTATGCCTCTCTTAATGCAGTCCTAGGCTTTTTTGGAAGCTGCAGCACACGCCGCTCGATCATATTTAAGTGTTCAACAGATATGAATATCGATATCATTTTTAACGGACGTGGAGATCTGTTTGCTGGAAAGAAAGAATTGGTTTTGCAAATGGGTTCAGGGAAAGATGGCTAGGAACTCAAACCATAGTTGTGATCAGGATCAAAACCTGCCAATGTGGGTTCAGGACCATGGACAGAGCTAAATAGAGGTGGACAGAGAAAAGCATTCCTGCTGGATTTCTGCTTGGACAGAAATCAATCAATCAAAATAGAGCTGGAAGGGACCTTGGAGGTCTTCTAGTCCAGCCCCCTGCTCAAGGAGGAGACCCTTCAGACAAGTGGCGGCCCATTGTCTTCTTAAAAAGTTCCAGTGTTGGAGCACCCACAACTTCTGGCATCAAGCCGTTCTACTGGTTAATTATTCTCACTGTCAGGAAATCTTTCTTTAGTTCTCGGTTGCTTCTCTCCTTGTTTAGTTTCCATCCATTGTTTCTTGTCCTGCCTTCAGGTTCTTTGGGGAATAGCTTGACTCCCTCTTCTTTGTGGCAAGCCCCTCAAATACTGGAATACTGCTATTACGTCACCCCTAGTCCTTTTTTTCTGTAGACTGGCTATACCCAATTCCTGCAACCATTTTTTCATATGTCTCCACGCTCTTAATCATCTTAGCTGCTCTTCTTTGCAATTCCCCCCCCCCAAAGTCTCAACATCTTTGGAAAAAAAAGATTCCAGGGTGTGCCAGCAGAAAACAGCTTTTCCCATTGCCTGCTACCTGATTCTTTTCCACTGGAAATGCTAAACTCCAAATTGGACATTTCTGACACCCAAATATTTGCATTTATTATTTCAATTAATATGGCCATCCCTCTCGAATTCATAACTCTGGATAGTTCGCAGCAGTTAAAAATAACCGCTTCTTTTTATTACCCACTGTCTTGCTGCAACTTTCTCCTATGTTCTTGGTTTGATCTCTGAATTTTTCCTTTCCTTTCCTCCCTCCCTGTTGGTTACTATTTTTATTTGCTTATTCCGTGTCCAAGTTAGATAATTGGCACATTTATAAATAATTAAAGTGCTCTGGGAGATCTATAGATTAAAATGCATTCTACATACATTTTCAATCCTCATCATTTCAACACACAACTGAAGCTCTTGAAACTGAATAAGTGTTTGACTGGAAACCCCTGATGGGCTTTTTACTGAAAAAAAAAGTGATTATGGGTTTGATGATTAGAAAGGGGAGAACACGGAAAGAAGGAAATTATGATGTAACCCTCGAGAAGGTAAAATATAAATCTACTTGTAATTGCTGTTAAGAAGATCAGAAGCTGCTGGTTTAGAACTTTTTTTCCCTTTTTCTTATTTATCTCTTTCCTTGCATCATTTTCTCCCCTTCTTGTTGCTTTTCTCTTTATTCTTTTCAACATTTGTATTGTCTGAATTCTCTTAATATTTCTGTAATGATTTTTTTTGCAAAAGATAAATCTATCCTACAACATCTCTCTATCCTATCCTATCCTATCCTATCCTTATCTATCTATCTATCTATCTATCTATCTATCTATCTATCTATCTATCTATCTATCTATCTATCTATCCAGTGGTGAGCTGCAGATTTTTTAACAACCATTCCTCTGGCTGGGTAGATATGGCTGATTGGTCATGTGACCAGGTGGGTGATGTCACTCATCACACCCAGTCCGGCCTCCTGGCCACCCGCCTCAAAGGAAGTCTAGTCCTGCCAAGAATGTAAAAAGGGTTAACGGAGAGGCAGTTTCTGTAAGCAACANTCCATCCATCCATCCATCTATCTATCTATCTATCTATCTATCTATCTATCTATCTATCTATCTATCTATCTATCTTTGTTGTGGTCTGCTTGCAGCCTGCGGAGCTGGCAGCAGAATCGGACAGTGGGGAGGAACATGGGCCAGTACTGGAGTTTGGGGGGGGCATGTACGAGGGATCTGCATCTGACATAGAGATGGGGCCAGGGCAATCTGGGAGTTATGTGCTGACCCCAGAACCTCCAGAATCTGACATTAGTGAAATAGAGGAACATGGGGAGCTTGTTCTCAGTGTGCGCTTGCACAGAGCTGCCAGAAGGCAAGAACAATTAAGACAAAAGGGGTGACTCGGGAGTAAGGCTTGGAGATGATTGGCCCCTCCCATAAGACAAAAAGGAGGAGCAAAGGGACAGGAGTCTTTGCAGGAAGCAACTTTGTTCATTCTGGACGATTTAAAATCTGAAGCTTTGTTTGACTTTGTGTTCTGTTTGGCCTTGTACAACTAATTGGCAATTTAGTAGTTGGCAGCGTTTCAAGGGCGATAAAGGTGGGGGCATATCAGCCTTATCCCGAAAGACTATGGCAGACTTCTGTTGGACTACTCACAAACAGTTTGGGACTCATTACGGGCTGTGAATGCATATAATTCACAGCCATTGAAATGAAAACAAGGTTGTTGGGATCAGCGTATGATTGTTACTGTCTCAGAAAGCCTTGGTCAGGACTCTCTCTCTCTCTCTCTCTCTCCCTCCCTTCCTCCCTCCCTCTCTCTTCCTCTCTCTGTCACTGTCTCTCTGTCTAGTTTCCTGGGCAAGATTTTCAGGCCTAGTTTGCCATTTCTTCTTTCCACAGCTGACAGAAAGTGATTGGCCCAAGGCGAGGCTAGAACTCACAGTCTCACCGTTTCTAGCCTATAAAGCATAAAAACTAGGCGCAGGGAAATAGGGATACTGACAGATCTAAGCCCTCCTGATGTTTCCTCTCTCCTCCCCATCCCAGGGCCTTTTGAAGATGCTCTAAAGCACCATGAGTGCATGTCAGCTTGCGGGGTGCAGAGTGGGCTCCATATTGAGGACCAGTGGCCCAGCCCGCCCAGCCGCAAGGCTCCCATCGCCCCCACCGAAGACCAGTTGAAGCAGGAACTGTGGTACCATGGCAAGATGAGCCGACGGGATGCAGAGAAATTGCTGCACACAGACGGCGACTTCTTAGTCCGGGATAGCATCACTAACCCTGGGCAGTACGTTTTGACAGGGATGCACAATGGGCAGCCTAAACATTTGCTCCTGGTCGATCCTGAAGGAGTGGTAAGTGTCTGGATTTGGAGAGGCTGGTGCCTGAGATAGGTAGCCTTGATGTTCTTTCATTTGCTGTAGGAACGTAAATAAGGCAGCGAGGATGTCTTGATGTCCTGGGCTTTACAAGGAAGCTCACCAACTGTCCTTTCTTGAAGGTCGGGAAGCAAAAAAATAAATAAGGATGGATAAATGAGGACATCACTCAGATGATGAATAACAGATAACAGATCATCAGAGTTGGAAGGGATCTTGGAGGCCATTTTGTCCAACACCCCGCCCAAGTGGGAGACCCTACACCATTTCTGACAGATGGGAATCCAATCTCTTCTTGAAAGTCTCAACTGATGAAGCTCCTCCAACTTCCGAGGGCAACTACTGTTCCATGGGTTGATTGTCCTCACTGTCAGAAAGTTTCTCCTTATTTCCAGGTTAAATATCTCCTTGTTCAGTTTCCATCCATTGTTCCTTGTCTG
>BHFT01037854.1:0-10331 GCA_004320025.1 Laticauda laticaudata
CAGGAACCCTTTGCAGGTGTTATGGCTTAATTAGCTGATTAGAGTGGGATACTTTGTGCCCAGAATATTGAACCTTTTCACAATATTCTAATTTTCTGAGATTGTGGGTTTGGGGTTTTCATGAGCCGTAAGCCATAATCATCTCAATTATGACACATCACAGCTTGAACTATCTTGTTTTGCATGTAATGAGTCTTTCTCATATATTAATTTCACCTTTTAAGTTGCATTACTGAAAGAAATGAACTTTTGCACGATATTCTAATTTTTCAAGTTTCACCTGTATCTTAAAGCCTTTGTCTTAATCATTTATAAAAAAAATTGAAGAGCACTGGTCTCAGAACAGACTGTTAAATACCCCACTGCATGCCTCAATCCATTTATGAATAAATCCATCAAAGATCATGAATTGCTGTTCAACCAAACTGTGAATTTGAATGTGACCATCCAGCACATGTTGCTCCATTTTATCAAAAGGGAGCTATGGTTACCTTTCTCAAATAGCTTACTGAATTCTAGCTTGAATTCAGTTTGAATTGAACAATATTCTCTTGATCCAGTCACTTAGTTTTAAAAAGCAGTATGATTAGTCTGGCACAATCTATTTTTAATAAATCCATACTGGCTTCTAGTAACTACCGTGTTCTTTTCTATCCTTCCCAACCCACTAATAGAATTTTTTTTCAGGATTTTCCAGACTGATTTCAAGCTAATTTCTCTGTAGTTTCTTGTTTCCTTTTTATACATAGTAGTTCTGACACCACATCCACCTGTTTTCTTTACCACCTTGGCATGTCATCCAATGATCCTGATATCTTGAATTCAAAGCATTTAGGTGTTTTCTCCACTATTTCTTTGCCCACATTGTCCAGCATTTCTCTTTGACCTCCAAGTTAGGTAGGAAAAAAACTTTCCCAGAACCCCCAATCAAGACACAAAACTGATAGACAATTGGGGCTTATTTTGTCCTCAAGTCTCTCAGAGAATCCCATCAACTGTGGAACAATGAAAAAGACTTGCCATAGAATATAAGGGAATTTAAGATAAATACACAAAGGATTGCTCTGCAAATAAGATACAACTCATCACTGACACAGGCGGCCATACATCTTATATTCATTTGAGAGAAAGTAGACTGCAAAATGAAAATATTTATCTCCTCATATAATTTTAAGAGTCTGTAATATGATTTATCAGGAACATTGCCAATGGAAAGCAGTACACACACACATCAATTTTTATTCTGTGAGCTCCTTGATGAGGGGAAGCTATATTTCCCACTTACTGAGAGAAGTTCAGACAGCTAATTCTTAAGTACTTAGTATTTCATTTAAGCATTTGTTTTATTAATTAATATCTCATTTCCACATATGAAAAGTATCAGTCAGTAAATGGGAATGCCTGAAAAATTCTGTGAATTGAATACGCTACATGGTACTATCAATAGTACCTCCACTGTTTCGATGTCCTGATTTTTTTTTTAGATCTTTTAAATTAAAAATAATTAAATAGGAAGCCAGCACAGCACAAACTGTCAGCCTGGGAAATGCATTTTGCCTCCTTTTTGGAAAGAAAGTACCTGTGAACCCTTGAATTTATGTAAGCAACTCCTGGTAGATGTCTATGGAGATTCTCAGTTAATCTGAGGGACAACTGGTAGACTACATAATCACATCCATGTTGTCCACTTGCCAATGATAAAGAAGTACTTTTCCGATGCGTCTTTGGGATCTTTATGTTTTTAAATTTTTCATTCTACAATGTTTATATTTCTATAAAGTTTTCCATATTAACTAGATTCAACCCTGCTTAACTTTCTGAGATTGCCAATTGCCGTTACCCACTGACGCTATCTAAAAGAACCTACCCGTAAGATTCAGTTGCCTATGATTGAAAATGATGGAAAAGTCATTCTGATTCACTGAAATAATCTAGAGGTCTTGGACAATTAATACATCTTCATTCCAGGAAGAATAAGAAGAAAGGAAGGTAGCAGCATCCCAGTTTCAATGCCCCTTTAAAATAGCATCTCTTATACCAGCAACATGAAACAGATCTCTCCTTTACCTTTCCTTGACTATATGTAAGGATAGATGTGTGTATGCGTGTGTTTCTGTGTATGTTTCTTATTTTTAATGTATTGGCACTTTAAGTACCTGTTCAACATGTACATATTTTTTCTTTGAGAAATAAGACTAAAACAACAAACAAGTTTCTCTTCTCTGCCCCATCTCCAGTTCCATTTCTAAAGAATCTTAAGATTCACATCTTATATGATTCCACAAAAGGAAACCCACGGATGTTATATTATATTCTGTATCAATGTAAAATTTAACTATGTGAAACAATAACATAACAAGCAACAAGGAGCAAGATTTTTAAATATTTCTCATATGTGTTTTTGAAAAGCCATGTTTTCACAGCCATGAAAACATGTAATAAGGAGAGAGTATTCCAGGTATCTGGGTTGGACTATTTCAGAGGATGAGGCCATCATTGTAAAGCCTTGAGCATATACTCTTTTCCCAGTAACTGGAATCCCCTCAAATTTGGGATCCTCGTTAAGGGGCCATTATATTCTCATAAATAATATGTAAGATACTAGAACAATGCCAATAGTTGATTTTCAGTTAACTGTGTGTGTTTTTGTTTCTGTACTTTTACTTTTCTATTCCAATCTATCTATCATCTCAGAGGTGTGAGCAGATGTTCAGAATAGCAGATGTTGACCCAAGATCTTCCTGGCTGTGGTTCACTACTTCTGCTCACTGCTAATTTTCAATGTCAACTTCTACCTGTGACCATGCATGCAATAACCTCATGCAACTTTGATTAGATTAGGAGATAAGAGGACAAATGGCCCTTGCAGCATCTTTTCCTGAAGAGTAAAAATAACATACCGGTTAGTCATCATATTCTAAAAAAGAGAAAGCACCCCAATCAAGACAGAAGCAGATCTATTGATAGGTTTCTGAATGATGAATGATTAGCAGTTGTAACAGCAGCCATCACTCCCTTCTTCATTCAGAAATATCCATAAATTCAATTCTTAGTAACTTCAGGAACACAGCTACACAGAATAATTTTATTGGCAGCAATACCTGCATGATTTGCCTCTTAAGGATGTTTCCCCAATTTTCCAGTATAGTCTAAAATGATATTACCTGAGAATTTCCCTTCCAAGGGAAGGAGTAACCAGTTTTGACGGGATGCCTGAAGAGAAATTGGGGGGGAGGGGTGATGTCCAAAAAGTCAAAATGGCAAACCATGTGATGATAAGCCCCTCCTCTTTCTACATCCGTCCCCGCCCCTTTCTATGTGATTATGTGCCAACGAATCCGCTTTGATTGCCAGCGATCACGTGGTAGAGAGGATCAATTTTTTTTCACGTGCCTCAGTTACAAAAAAGGTTGGGCTTCCATCGCACGGTTCTCGCTGCCAAGGTTCTCACTCCGTGTGTGACACCCCACGGCAAGTTCCCGGGTTCGAGCACCGTCTTTGGCCTCAAAATGCCCGAATTAACTTTGCTCCCCCCTAAAAAAGGTGTTCGTGGCAAGCTTCTAGTGTGATTCCCTCCCCCCCCCCCCCCAGGCAGCTCAATAAATGAAAAGCTGTTCCCTCCCGTTTCGGACCGACTCAAGAAGGGGCGGTGACGAAGAAAAGGTGGGCCAAGGCAAACCAGCCTTTTCGCTTTTGCCTGGAACTGAGCGCTTTTCGTGTCGTTTGTCTCCAGTCTCTTCCCGTTTCCCGCTGCTGCTGCCGCTGCCAATACTATACCCCTCTCTGGACCCGGAGGGCTGGCACGGCTGAGGCGGCCTTCCTCGTTTTTCCTCACCGACCGCGGCCCGCCCACTTGCCAGCGCATCGTCGGAGCGTCTCCGGCATGGGCCGCGCGTGGCGGCAGCGGCGGGGGCGGGAGGCCGAAACAGGTAAATGGGTGCGGGCCTTTCGTCAAGCAGCACCGACGTTCCGTCGAGGGGGAGGCCTACTCGTGGCGGCGGCGGCGGCCTTAGGACGAGAGCGTGAAAGTAAGATGCTGTCAGGCGAGGTGCTGCTTCTCTTCGGCGAGAGCAAAGGCTGCTTTGGAGTTGGGGCGCCCCGGTTTCTCTCCCGCTATTGCGAGGAAGAGCCGCGCTCGTTTTCACGCCGCTTGGTTACAGCAGGGCACGGAAAAGCGGATGAGGATGGGAATCGCTTGGGCTCCTGAAACATAAATCCCTTTATTTTGAATGGGTGTCTTCTAAATTTTGCAAGATGTCTTAGTTCTCCTTAGGTGTATTATTGGGGTGTTTGCGGGGGAGGGGGGAAACTATACCAGAAAAATTTGAAATAACCAATGATTTGTTTTTTTTAAAAGTAATAATAGCATTTAAATCAATCTCTGAGGTAGCAATTAAAAGTTATTTAGTGTTCATTGGCTGCAGCATTTTCCCCATCCCTGGCTGTAAAGGAGACTGCTAACTAATAAAGTAACTAATAGTTTGCTGTAAGTTTAATTATCATTGTCCCAAAACAACAGTAAGTTGGGCAGGTTTACATTACTTCAAGGATGTCTGGGAGATGCTGTAAGTCACCTTTGTGGAAATGACCTGTGTTAACTGGTAAACTTGGCAGCCTTAAGGAACTGGTTTGATAAGTTCCTATATTTGGGGGGAGTGGGAAAAGCATCCCTGCTCTAATCCAAGGGTAGGCAAAAGATGGAACTAGATCCATAAATCATGCCTGAGTGATTTCTCATTGCCTGTTGCCCTCCAATATATGATTAAAGACACAACAAACAAGGAAGTAAGACAAATATTCAGTGTTCACTTGTGTTCACAAATATTCACTTGTCAGCTGGCATAATATCCATATGTTACATTATTTTCAAGGGAAGTAATCTTAAAAAAATATTAAAACATATAATTATTTCCATCAGGTTAAAAAGTAATCCTGAAATAATTACTCTTTGATAATGCTCCCTCCACCGTTTAATTTAGTAAATTTGTTGAAAATTGTTTAACAGTTATTGCAGCTCAAACCAATAATTTTTGCTTATAATTTTTGCATTGCTGAATCAAAGTATCTGGGAGAAAATGGAGTTAAATTCATCTTCAGATTAAAATTCAGATTAATTTTACACCATCAGCTTTTTGAGACAGGCCAGGTCAGGAAACTGTGCTTGCAAAGATTACAGGAATGCTTCTTTGTTACTCTCAGTTATAATAAAAGAATCTTGAAAGCCTGCTAGTTTTATTTTGACCACTCTTATACTAAACAGAATCAAGATGAAGTTACAATATTTGTTCTTCATGTTTTGCACTGGCCTGTTAAAATGTTGTTTGTGTAGAAAAGCTGCTTAACTGTTCAAAAGTTTATTTTCTTCCTAAGGAACAGTCTACAAATTTGTTGAAAGTTCTACAAAGGCATGATTTGTGAAATGTTAATTTATAGTGCTCTAAGAAAAGCATTTAGCGTCTTTTTGTGTTTCAGAACTTTTTGGCCTATTTTTGTACTGAATATTTGCAAAGCAGGTCCCACTACTACAGAAAGGGAATATAAATAAAAAATAGCATCAAATACTGGTGCTTGTTTGATTTATTTTTTAAACAAAATCATCCAACACATGATTATAGCGTGAAAGAGGAATCATCCTAGATTCAGTGAATTTATCTGCAGTAACTGAAATCATACATTTCCTATAAATGGTGATCAGTCTGTTATATTGCCTTACAGGAATTCAGAGCTGCTTCAAATGTCTTTTAGCAATATTTCTATGAACTTGAACTTTGCCATTCGAAACATCACATTTGTTTTTCTTCATCGTGTAGACTTGGTTGTATGTTTGGAATCATTCTTTTGCTACATCACCCACTTGCACTTCAGCTTCACTTAATAAAATGACCTGAGACTCTCCCATAGAATTCTCTCATAAAAAGCAGAGCATTATTTCTTCAATGATAAGAAGTCATCCAGGTCCTGAGGCAGAAAAGAATTCCCATACCATGACATTACCACTTTCATGCTTTATAGTTACTGTGAAGTTCTTATGGAATTCAGTGTTGATTTAAAGAGTTGTGGTAGCACAGTGGTTAGAATGCAGTGTGGTAGGCTAACTGCCCACCGTCAGGAGTTCGATCCTAACTGAACCAAGGTTGACTCAGCCTTCCATCCTTCTGAGGTTGGTAAAATGAGAACCCAGATGTTGGGGGCAATATGCTGACTCTAAACCATTTAGAAAGTGCTGTAAAGCACTATAAAATTGTATATAAGTCTATTGATGCTGCTATTAAACACTTTAGTTTTATTTCAGTCAAAAATATATATCTGATAGAATTGAACTAATGACTCAAAATGTGGAGAGTCAGTCCAGGTTTTTCAGTCAATGTTCAGATGAACAACAGTTTTTTTCTTCTTAAATAGTGGTTTCCTCCTTGTGACTTGGAAGTACAGGTAGTTCCCAACTTGCAAACAATTCATTTCTTGATCACTTAAAATTACAGCAGCACTGAAAAAAGTGACTTATGACTGTTTTTCAAACTTACAACCTTTGCAGCATCCCCATTGTCATTTGATCAAAATTCATATGTTTGGCAACTGACTCATATATATGATGGTTGCAGTGTCCTGGGGTTATGTGAGCACCTTTTGTGACCTTCTGACAAACAAAATCAATGAGGAAGCCAGATTCATTTAACGGGTTACTAACCTAACAACTGTAGTGAATTACTTAACAACTATAGCAAGAAAGGTCAAAAATGAGGCAAAAATCACTTAACTACTAGCTCAATTGTGGTCATAAGTTGAGGATCGCCTGTATACATCCTTGAGAAATGAGGAAGCAAGGCTTGCAAGGGCAAAACATTCTGGAGAGAATGCATTGTTTAGACTAGAGATATACAACATTGCTATCATTTTTTTAACTGAAGGAAGACTCAGGCTTGTCAGTAAATACTAACAGGTGACCAGGGCATTGTTTATGATAATGGCCTTCCATGTAAATAAATTCTGAATAAATCTGTATTCAATCACTGATCTTAGTTGTACTCTTCTTCCAACTCTGACTGCTATATTAAAATTTCAACCAACTACAGAGAGCAACACTCTAGGAATGCAGATCATTCAAATTTTGTTGACTTTTGGTTGTCCCAATTACTGTATAGAATAATTCTAATTTGTGCAACTCCAGGTGATGATAGTGGTTATCTTTTCTAAGTATTCTGTTATTAAAGTTTTGTAGATTACTACCTGGTTTTTCAAACTATCTTTCAGCTAATCCAGATCTTTTATATTTTTCTTAAAGTAGCCTCTGACTAGCCATTGGTTTCTGGGCACTGATTTCAAAAACTGGCATTTAGTTGTCCTAGTTCTTTCAAGTTAACATAATAATTAGTTCTGAAATAGAAGGATGAAATGAATAGTTGTTCAGCTGCTTTCTGTTATATTATCTTGCCAGTTGCCTGTTTTAATTAAGGTAATCAGAAGGGAATTAGTTAATTCTTGGAAGTGTTAGCTGATTTCATTCATAAGAACTTTATCTTGTAGGGAAGAAAATCTCAGCGCAGAAAATTTTTAATTTTAATGTTTTTATATTTTCATTCCCATCTCGGTATTGAAAGGTAAATGAAAGAAACCTCTCCTGATATTCACTTGTATGCATATAGCAAAAAACTATGTAGGGGGAATGGGTTTGATGGCAACAACCCACAGTTTCCTAGCAAATTACATTCATGCTTGTAGAAATATTTCAAATAGTATCTATCCTAAACAGCATTCAAGTATAATCTATTATTGCTCAAATATTTTTGCTATATTAAATGTAGTCAACTTAAATGCTACTTCATTTAGTGCTATTTTCTTTTCTTTCTTTTTTTTTAAATTTTATTTGGGTTTTCACAAAAAAAACATAATACAAATAAAACATCTTCTTTTGAAAATAGCATGGTCCCGGGTTACACTTCTTCATACAGACACAATCTCAATTTCATGCTCATTTTGGTGTTCTATTCCATATCTTATTACTGTTTTATATTTTCTGCATAGTTTTTCCCCTCTTTTAATTTTCTCAACTTTATTTTAATTATCTCATCTCAATTCAAATCATTATATAGTGTGGTAGCACAGTGGTTAGAATGCAGTGGGTAGGCTAACTTGCCACCGTCAGGAGTTCGATCCTAATGAACCAGGTTTGGACTCAGCCTTCCATCCTTCTGAGTGTTGTAAAATGAGAACCCAGATGTTGGGCAATATGCTGACTCTAAACCATTTAGAAAGTGTGCTGTAAAGCACTATAAAATTGTATATAAGTCTATGATGTCGCTATTAAACACTTTAGTTTTATTCAGTCAAAAATATATATCTGATAGAATTGAACTACATGACTCAAAATGTGGAGAGTCAGTCCAGTTTTTCAGTCAATGTCAGATGAACAACAGTTTTTTTCTTCTTAAATAGTGGTTTCCTCCTTGTGACTTGGAAGTACAGGTAGTTCCCAACTTGCAAACAATTCATTTCTTGATCACTTAAAATTACAGCAGCACTGAAAAAAGTGACTTATGACTGTTTTTCAAACTTACAACCTTTGCAGCACTCCCATTGTTCATTTGATCAAAATTCATATGTTTGGCAACTGACTCATATATATGATGGTTGCAGTGTCCTGGGGTATGTGAGCACCTTTGTGACCTTCTGACAAACAAAATCAATGAGGAAGCCAGATTCATTTAACGGGTTACTAACCTAACAACTGTAGTGAATTACTAACAACCTATAGCAAGAAAGGTCGAAAAATGAGGCAAAAATCACTTAA
Organism: Laticauda laticaudata; assembly: GCA_004320025.1. NCBI lineage: Eukaryota > Metazoa > Chordata > Lepidosauria > Squamata > Elapidae > Laticauda > Laticauda laticaudata. The sequence goes on from BHFT01037854.1 coordinate 8,789, forward strand.
CTACTAGCTCACTTAGCAACATAAATTTTCAGCTCAATTGTGGTCATAAGTTGAGGATCGCCTGTATACATCCTTGAGAAATGAGGAAGCAAGGCTTGCAAGGGCAAAACATTCTGGAGAGAATGCATTGTTTTAGACTAGAGATATACAACATGTGCTAATCATTTTTTAACTGAAGGAAGACTCAGGCTTGTCAGTAAATACTAACAGGTGACCAGGGCATTGTTTATTGATAATGGCCTTCCATGTAAATAAATTCTGAATAAATCTGTATTCAATCCTCGATCTTAGTTGTACTCTTCTTCCAACTCTGACTGCTATATTAAAATTTCAACCAACTACAGAGAGCAACACTCTTAGGAATGCAGATCATTCAAATTTTGTTGATTTTGTGTTCCCAATTACTGTATAGAATAATTCTAATTTGTGCAACTCCAGGTGATGATAGTGGTTATCTTTTCTAAGTATTCTGTTATTAAAGTTTTGTAGATTACTACCTGGTTTTTCAAACTATCTTTCAGCAATCCAGATCTTTTATATTTTTCTTAGAAGTAGCCTCTGACTACATTGGTTTCTGGGCACTGATTTCAAAAACTGGCATTTAGTTGTCCTAGTTCTTTCAAGTTAACAATAATGTCGTGAAATAGAAGGATGAAATGAATAGTTGTTCAGGCTGCTTTCTGTTTATATTATTCTGCCAGTTGCCTGTTTTAATTAAGGTAATCAGAAGGAATTAGTTAATTCTTGGAAGTGTTAGCTGATTTCATTCATAAGAACTTTATCTTTGTAGGGAAGAAAATCTCAGCGCAGAAATTTTTAATTTTAAGTGTTTTTATATTTTCATTCCCATCTCGGTATTGAAAGGTAAATGAAAGAACCTCTCCTGATATTCACTTGTATGCATAAAAAAATGATGTAGGGGGAATGGTTTGATGGCAACAACCCACAGTTCCTAGCAAATTACATTCATGCTTGTAGAAATATTTCAAATAGTATCTATCCTAAACAGCATTCAAGTATAAATCTTATTATTGCTAATATTTTTGCATTATTAAATGTAGTCAACTTAAAATGCTACTTCATTTAGTGCTATTTCTTTCTTTTCTTTCTTTTTTTTTATTTTATTTTGGGTTTTCACAAAAAAAAACATAATACAAATAAACATCTTCTTTTTGAAAATAGCATGGCTCCGGGTTACACTTCTTCATACAGACACAATCTCAATTTCATGCTCATTTTGGTGTTTCTATTCCATATCTTATTACTGTTTTATATTTTCTGCATAGTTTTTCCCTCTTTTAATTTCTCAACTTTATTTTAATTATCTCTCAATTCCAAATCAATCATTATATTTAAACTTTTGCCTCTGGTTCAATTTCATATTATTTTTTCTCATTAAACAAATTTTCTCCTGTAGTTACTAATTAGAGTATGATATTTATATCTTTTAATTTATCCATTCAACTTCTTATTAGTAACTACAGAGAAAATTTTTAATGAGAAAAATAAGTATGAAATTGAAACAGGACAGGCAAAAGTTTAA
>BHFT01037855.1:0-44625 GCA_004320025.1 Laticauda laticaudata
TGTGGGTACCGGCAAAAATAACACAAATAACAGGACCTCGGTCCTATAGACTAGACACAGACGATGGCCGAACCTGGTGGAGACACATCGACCAGTTACCGTCACGAACACTAGAACGCACCACTGACACACCCAGACACAAAGAACAACGCACACATGCACCAGCAACACCACAAACATTACACAAAAATATCAACAGACAAACCAGAGAAGGGGGAGACCCCTCAATAACAAATAAAGGGGGGGAAACCCTCCGATAGAAAAAGAAAACCCTCTGGTAGAAAAAGAAAACCCTCCAGTAGAAAAAGAAATCCCACAAAATCAAAATACATGCAATAAAAAACATTTGCAAATAAATGCAAGTAAAAAAACAACCTACCCTCAGAAGTCTTCAGCGAAGAAGAGCAGGAGGCACAAGAAGACCTAGATGCCTTGTCGGAAAGGAGCAGCCGAACCGACTCTACCAGCCTGAGTAGGCCGGGCGGGAGCGGCATGGCTGACTCCACCTTCCAGGAGGTTCCACAGAGAAGGACAGGAGAGACAGTGATCCCGTCCGAACCCACTGAAGACGACGACACAACTAAACTGCGCAGGTCAACTAGGCAACCTAAAAGCCCTGCCTACTTAAGTGACTACGTACAGTAGGACCATACCAAGAGGCAAGGGGTGTTTCATATTAACATACTCCAAATAGGCTATTCCTATTGGACAAGAATCCCCGACGCTGATTGGTTACTTTTCTCGATGCTGATTGGCCAATTATAGCTAGCCTATGATTGGGCAATTCAAGCGGCGGGAAAAACAAGTAGCCGTCATTGGACACGAGCCGTGAGCAGCTTCTCTATAAAAAGAGTTGCCGTGGCTCCTTGTTTAGACGGACTTTCTGCACTAAATAAAAAGAGCTGAAGTTATGCTGGTCTCCGAGTCTCATTCTTCCGCGAACACAATCACTTTCTCGAAAATTACAACAAAATAATATCTTCTTCCCTTATCTATAAATTCTCATTGTCATGACCTTTAACTTGGCAAAGCACTTCATTATAGGGTAACAGTTTTAAACCAAGATACTTCAAATGGGCTAATTTACAGAATGTGTCCAGAATCTGGGAACTATGACTTCTGGGGGAATGAAATTTTGGGGAACTTATGGCTGCTTCAATACTACTAACTGTTGTTGCACTGATAGACTGCTGCTGCAGTCACATGACCTTCATTTTCAATGTGACAATTCCCAGCCAACCTCACAATCCCTTATCTTTTCCCCACCACCAAGCAGAATCCACTTACCTGTCTACCAGGAAGGGAAGGGAACAGAAGGAGGAAGAAAGGGACATAATATCAGTTGAGGAAGGAGAGAGGGAAGGAGGCAGAGAAGGAAGAAGGAAGGATGATGACAGAATGACAAGGAGGGAAGGAGAGAGAGAAGGAGGCAGGGAGGGCCAAAGGAAGATAATGACAGAATGAGAGGGAGGGAAGGAGGAAGGAAGGAAGGATTTCTGATTCTCCTTGCCAACTTCCCTCAAGAAAACTAATGGGGAAATCAGAAGGAAGCCAGAAATTGAGTCTCCATATTTGTTCCTTTTAGCTTATAAAATAGCAACCAGTTTCCCATGGAAAATTATTTTTTACAAAGTTCTTAAACTTATAGTTAAGACTTTTTTCACTTAAGATTCAAAGAAATTCACCTGGTGCTGTAAAACCTGTTGATCCAAACGTGTGTTGCTAATTCTTCATATATATTAAGGTGTGTTTATCTATATGATTCTTTTTTCCTTCTGCTTGGTAAATAATAAAGATCTTTGAAATGACATGAACAAGCTTGAGCACAGGTTTAATACACCCAGTCTCTACTTAAAAGGAGAGGAAACAAGGTATCACAATATAGGTATCATGATTGGCCATAAAATCATCACTGTGCAACATGTTCTTTTTTAACTGATACTGTATTAACATAGGCATCTGAGGGTGGTAGTAGTTAAGGCAGCAGCTTAATAAACTGGGAAACCAGGAATTCTAGTCTCACCTCAGCTCAAAGCCAGACAAGTGATGTTGGGCCAGTCACTTCTCTGAGCCCTAGAAAGGAGTCTTATCCAGGCAGTCTCTGAGAATCGGACATGATTGAACAGAAGTAGAAAAAGAGAAAGATGGGGAAGAATTAGAAAATAGTCTATAAGTCTGTAACTGTGGCAAATATAATGAGAAATTCCTGCCTAAATTATTCTAAATTGCAGCCTGGGGAAAGAGTGTAGATTTCCTTATTTAGGGCTGTTTATGAACCATAAATATCATGATAAATTGTCAGGTATGTGGACAGAAGAACTAATAATTTTGGTGTTGAATCATAAGAGCTAGTGTTGCTCTCTGGTTTTATATTCATTGGTAAAAAATTGGGGAAATAAACTATTATCAAAATATAGATTGTACAACTTTGTACTATAAATCAATGGCTATATCAGAGGCAGGAATGAGATACCAAGACTTATTTTGTGTTGTTTGATTCTTGGCAGATATTTATTAACTTAAATATAAAACTTTTATCTAATTTTATGAAAATTATTCTATTTTTTCATATTGTTCTTTCCTCAGTTATGTGATTTATGTATATGTTTTTTTCTTGGGAATCTACACTTTAGACATGTAATAATAAAATTCACATAAAAGGAGAGATTTCATTTTCCCACTTATCACACTAGTCATGAAATTTCTTAAAGTGTAGCTATACTGGAGTAATTTTTGACCAAATTCTAGGTATAGAGCTAAGGTGGGCTCCAAAATTTACATAATTAATCTTACATCATGAACAACTACATGCAAAATACATGGATGTGTCTGTGTACTTGTGCCTCTTGTTAGCAAAACCCATCATAAATATTTTGAAAATCGGTTTTAAAATTTCTCAGGATATTAATCAGGATTTACTGACTAAAGTTTTAAATTCATAACTTAGTTTTCCACATTGTAAGTGATCACAATCTTTTGTGCAAGGTAGGTAGAATGATAGAGCGGAAAAATGATACAACAAAGGGAAATTAAAATGTTTACCATAGATAACTTTGGGACAACATAAACCCAAAATAGAAAGTTTTAATATTATTTCAAACATGGAAACTGAAGCTGGTCCAGAAATCAGTGATGCTCTTTATTGAATCCGTAACACTATTGTTGCAATTGTTACCTATTGAATTCTAAGTGCAATTTAAGATGCTGGTTGTCAGCTTTCAGCCTTTGATGATACAGGATTGAGATATCTGCAGGACTAGAATTCTTCTTCCGGTAACATCTACAATTTATAGATTATCTTATCTGCTTCCCTCTGCATTCCATCACCAGAACCACTTCTCTATCCTTCACATTCTGGTAGTGCAGTGGTTAGAAGTGTTACAGGCTAATTCTGCCAACTGCCAGGAGTTCGATCCTGACCAGCTCAAGGCTGATTCAGCCTTCCATCCTTCTGAGGTTGGTAAAATGAGGACCCAGATTGTTGGAGGGGAATATGCTGACTCTGCAAACTGCTTAGAGAGGGCTGTAAAAGCAATATGAAGTGGTGTATAAGTCTAAATGCGATTGCTGAGGGCTATTCCTTTGGACATTTGAATGGTATTTTGGAAGTTTCTTAAAACCTACCTATTTAAACATTTATGTAGTCTGGAAGATTTGTTTTTTTTCTCTAGCAACTAAAAGTTGTTAAAATGCTTTGCTAACTGTGGTTTGGTCTCAAGCATTATGTAGGTAATTTCTTTGGTTATTGTGTGTATGTGTGTGTGTGTGTGTGTACACAAACAAATACAATATACATATACATATACATATACAATATAGGACATACATATACACACACCACACACACACACACACACACACACGATAACCATTAATATACTATATGCTGTTCAGCTTATATATATATAATAATATATAATATATATATATATATATATATATATATATATATATATATGCTGTTCAGCTTCCTTCGGGTATCCCACATCATTGTAGCTGTGCTGTTAAAGTACAATTAAACTATACTTTAAACTTTTAGACGTGGGATAATACCCGAAGGAAGCTGACAGCATACATGTAAGTACCGCGCAAAACCATATATATATATATATATATATATATATATATATATATATATATAATATATATATATATATATATATATATGTGCTGTTCAGCTTCCTTCAGGTATTATCCCACGTCATTGTAGTGCTTTTAAAGTTGTAGCAACGGTTTCAGCAGAAACGTTGCCAGAACTTTAAAAGCACTACAATGACGTGGGATAATACCCGAAGGAAGCTGAACAGCACACATGGTAAAGTACCCGCGAAAACTTAAAAAAACATATATATATATATATATATATATACACACATATTACATATATATATATTTGTTTTTTTTAAGCTTTCACGGGTACTTACATGTGTGCTGCTCAGCTTCCCTTGGGTATTATCCCACGCATTGTAGTGCTGGTTAAAGTTGTAGCAACGTTTCAAGCGGAATCTCAACTTGCCATCATCAGGCTTCTATATGGATGTGGGTCTCACAGCACTACAATGACGTGGGATAATACCCGAGGGAAGCTGAACAGCACATATATGTATATATGTGTGTCCCAAAAGAAGCACAAGGGCTTATTTTCAGGGAGTGTGTTTTCCCCCCCCCAAGGTATGGGAGGTCCATTAGTTCTGCTTGCTCACAATAGGGAAGGAGACTGTGCATCGTACCAGTGCCACCACATGAGATGGGGGTGGAGCTGCTCCACATGCCCCACACCAGCTTATCTCAGGCCACCACAGCAAGGCCACCCACATCCTGATATCAGCCTGGCTTCACGGTGGCAGCTCTAACATCCTCGGTAGCAGGACCATGCGTCTGGTTTACCGGTTTACCTCAGGGGCTCTGCAGCTAGGCAATCAACACCCTGACATCGCCCCATCTCACAGCCATGGCATCGGCATGCCACTTGGCTTCCTGCTCCATTATGACCACAAGCAAGCAGACGAAGTGGGCCAGCAGCCACATGGCCTCCTGCTGCACATGGCTGTGAGTTCTGCTGCTGTGAGGCAGGTGTCGGGATGAGGATGTCCTGGCTATGGGGGCCCTGAGGTAAACTTGTGCAGGGCACGTGGGTCAGTTCCACTACCACCCGTCTCGCCTCATGGCTGCGGCACCATGAGCAATCAGACGGAATGGGTGGCTGGCTGGCTGGCTGCGTAGGCTCCTAAGTAGGGCTTATTTTGTGGGTAGGGCTTAAATTAGGAGCAAGTAAACAAAACTATGCTAGGGCTTATTTTAGACAAACAGGGTATCTTTATTAGCTTCTTTCTTGCCTATCTACTACATTGAAATATTAATAAAATATATTGTTTTGCTGTGAACCAGGCTGAAAATGGACACATTATTTCAGTACCTTTTGTTCCTATTTGAATAAATGCAAAAGCAAAAAAAAAATAGAAAAGTGAAAGGGGTCTGGATGGTACTGTATTTTTAATGCTCCCATCAGACAAATAAAAACAGAGAGCTAATTTGATCTGGTGGTTAAGGAAAAAGGTTAGAAACGGGGAGATTGGGTTCCAGTCCCTCCTTAGCCATGAAAGCCAGCTGGGTGACTTGGGGCCAGTCACTCTCTTTTAGCCCAACCTACCTCATAGGATTGTTGTTGGGAGGAAAATAGGAGGAGGAAGGTTTGTTGGATATGCCTTGAGTCATTTGCAGAACTAATAAAGGCAAAAAAACCCAGAGAAAGTTAATACAAAGAATCAAAGGTGCTACTGTGGAAATAACAGTGGGAACTATATATCAAAGAGCTGATGAAAATGGAATCCAGGGAAACTGCAGAAATAGAAACCAAATTATTGAGGGAAGGGGGGGAAGCAAGGACAAATCAACTGTAAGTATCATTCTTCAGAACAAGGAAAACAGAAGACCTCACTTCTTGATTGATCTAAGATAGTTGACGTGCAAAGGGAACATGCTACTCTCAGATCTTGCAGCTTATAGATAACAGCTTTAAAAATGCTGCAAAAAAACCATTGAGAGCTTGAGCAGTCTTCAATATTGTGTACACAGATAGAACCAGTGCAATAATGAAATGGAACTGGGACTTCTTGATGTTGGATTGCTGAATAGAAACTTTATCTTTTATTAAAAGGCCCTACCAATCCAATGAACCTCCGCTCTCCCCAGCTTGTCAACAACAATTCTAAACTTAGAAACAACAAATGCAAATCACTCAGTGATCCTGTTTGCATGATGTTGTTGGAAGAAATATCCATCGCAAATCACCAAACCAGTAATTATACTGGTAGGATCCCACCCCTGCCCTGGACAACTATTAGAGGGCAGTAATAAAATGTAGAAAACCATTATCTGGATTTTAGGAGTCTTTGAAGAGGAAGTCTTATCTTATGCCAAGGAGTCAGGCAAATGTCAATAAAACAATAAGCAAAACTAAACTCACTTCTTCCTAAGGGAATTCACCTGAAGCTCGGCACAAAATGGAGATCACTCATTATGTGCAGCACTTAAAGAATGTTTTTCCAGTCTTAAAAAAAAAAGCAGGCTTAGCCATCCTATTAAATGCAATCGAGGTTATTCTGAACTGCTTTATATTGGTTTGATTATTGATCAACAAGACGTTAAGCCAGAAGAGAAGATATAGCTCCTCAACACAGGCAAGTCTCCAACTATCAAGAAGATCAAAGCAATCTTAGGAATTATATGGTACCATAGAGAGTTTATATTCCATTTCCCCAAAAAAGCAAATGCTCTTACAGACTTAACAAGAAGGAATTGATGTACCAAGGTTTGTTGGATTCCTGCATGCCAAAAACCCTTTCAAGAATCAACAACTGCTTTGTGTAGCCACTCTGCATTAAGAAGACTAGAAGAACAGTCTTCCATTTGTTTTACGTGTTGCTAGATCTGGTGTGGGAATTGGGAATAATCCTAAACCAATAATCTGAGGATGGGCAACATCCAATTATTTGTCTGCAGAAAAGTTACTATCTAAAAGATATACAGCAACATACAAAATAAGATATTCTCTGGAAAAACATGGAAAATTTCAAGGTTATGTAGTTGTGAATTCACTGTAGTCAAAAGCCACGAACCATTAGTTTGTTTGAAAAAGAAACAAAAGACTAATAGGAAACTTAGCTGTTGATGTCTGACAGTAAACAAGTTTTACAGTAGTTTATCATTAATCAGAGAAACACAATCAAGTTGCTGGTCTTCTCTCTAGTTTTGGAACTGACCCAGAGATTGCTATCTGCAAATGTAATGTCAGTGAGTCCAGTGGAAATCTTGAGGAACATCCCCGTTCACTGAAATGGGAGGGGGATATGACAGAATGGAGAAAGTAGACACGGTCTGCCATCCTGTCATGTCATTTCCCAGACATGTCACCCACTTGCAATTGATAATCTGTGTCTGGGGAAAAGCTGAGAAAGTCATCAGATATGTTTTTTCACACTCACTTAGAATCTCTTACCAGGGGAAGAAGGAGTTGAAATGAACTAAAGAAACTGGCAGGAAAGGGTTGCAGTTGGAGGGGAGAAATACGAGTATTGTTTTAGGATCTGCTACACCGCAGCTTTCTAGACACATAATATATGCCAACATTTTCATTATTGTTCTGGAATACCATTATCGTAACTCTTACCCCCAAAGTCTTTCCTTTATAAAGGCCTGGTCCCACTGGCCGACGGACTCAAAATGTATGCATAAAAGACACAGTGGACGAGCAAAATTTCGGGGGTGGCTCCATCCATTGTCATCCGCTCCAAAAAGTGGTGAAAATTTGCATAAAAAGAATTGGAAAAGAACACGAGTGGGTAGTATGTAGCGGGGATGTTGAACGATGTTCATAGGAAGCCTAGCGGATGAAAGTGGATGGAAGCAGATGACACTTCCGAAGGGCTTCTGGGGGAGAATTGTGAAACGGACATATAGTGGAAGGGGCGGATGCATAGCGGATGAAGCGGATGCATCATGGATGCCTATAGGAAACAAAGGAGATGCCGTGCAGTATGTATATCGGATGCAAACCATTCACCTACTGCATCCGTTTCTATTTTCCGGTGCGATCTAATGATGTATTAGATACTTCCAATGTACCTTCTTGTTTCTCCCCTACTTTCCGTTTTCGCAGCTGCAGCGGATGTGGAGTTCATCAATGCCCGAGCAGTCAGAGGGTGTAATCATTGGCAGAGTTAGGAGCACTAACAACTCTTAACTGGATACATAAGGCTTTAGCAACGATTTAGTTGCATCGTCATTGTGCGACAGAGCATCTTACATCATCACACAGCGGAAAGTTCATCCGTTCACAAAGTTTGTGCAGCACAAAACTTCTTGCGCGCGATGAAATGCAGTGGATGGATGCTCGACGGATAGAGCAGGACAATGAGTACACAACAGATGCATAGCGTTTTCCAATGGATGGCAAGCTTTTTTTAACGTTTTACATCCTTTTTGCATCCATAAGTGCAGTGGGACCGGGCCTGTAACTGAAGAATCATTGATGACATTCTCATCCTCTGGTCCCATGGAAATGAGTGTATCATCAAATTCATTCATGACTTCAACATATTTCATCCCACCATAAACCTCAGCTTGAACCTATCTACAGAACAGGTCATTTCCTTGATGTCACTGTAAATTTACAAAATTGAAATTATTCCTATTGTTATTGATCATACACTCAGCCAGAAGTTTATTGTTATATAAAATGTGAAATTACAGCTACCAGTTTTTTTATTGGTATGAGGCTTCCTACACATCAAGTTCTTCCCAAGAATCTGGGATGTTATAAGATATCAGCATAATTTTATTTAATTCTTCATTTATTCTCACTTCAAGGTGACTGTATATGTGGATCGAAGCAGTATGACCTTTTGCAGTTGACTGATATAAATTTTGTCAATGTGCAGATTTTCTAAATGCTGTCCAAGATTTTAGGGCATGGCACTCAGTGGGGCCACCATGACTGGTTTATGTCACAATTTTTCAATTTTGATTTTCAGATCTTCTCCAATTCTTTGTCTTCTGTGTATGAACAGGTTACATTTTGAGAAGCTGCTTGCAAGTCTGTTTTCTCTGCAAGTTCACATTAGTGTAAAAAACATGTGCCGAAGACTTCTGACTTGACATAAGTGGTAGCAGTGCCACAGTACCAGACAGCAATGGCATTGGTTAATCCTCTGGAGTTGATATGGCACATTTCCCCACCTTCCTGAAGATGCGGTACATTGAGGTTTGGGTAGCAATCCTTCCTCTTATCTATGACAAAAATGGATTGCATCATGGACAGCTGCAGACACTTTGTTGAGGCATCAATGTTAGGGTCCTGTGTTGGGGATACTGACAGTGCTTTCTCAGTCAAGTTGAACCCCTTCAGACATATCTAAACACATTCAAGTTCACAGGGATAACTAGGTTGTTTTGATGAAAAGGCTTCCTTGTAGTTGTTGAAGGGCTTCCATAAATAGCACAAATGAGTGAATCTGCTTCAGTTGCCTGAACTGCTTGCCGAAATGTATGATAAGGATAATATTTTTTGTCTAGGTTGCTATTGCCTCATGGTCCATAGGCTGCAGGAGGGAGGCGGTGTTTGGAGACAGATACATGACCTTCACATTTGGTTTGAAATTGTTCTGGCAAGGTGAATGACCCAGGGCATTCTCCAAAATTGGCGAAGTCTTGAATATAATATTTTTGTCCCTCTACTTCTGGGATAAAATGATGGAAGAATCTTTCTTCAACATTGAGAAGGGTGACCAAAGTTTTCTTATTAGCTTTCCATACAAGAGGAACTGGGGTCCTTGAGATGTTCTTAAGAGCTCACAAGTCTTGGGGTGGTAGACTAGTAGCTGGTCAAATCACCAGAAGCATTATTCACAACTTTAAAGGTTAGCACCTTCCTTGCTTATGCCAATGGCAATGCCATTGCTGTCTAGGTTCTATCTGGGATTTTCTTCCAATAAAGTCTGTTGTCTGTCATCCACACTGAATATGCTGGGGCGAATAACCACCTTTCTCAAAAATCTCCATGAGAGTTTCTGGGAACTCCTCCCTCGGCTACATCCTCATCCACACTCACAGCCTCTCCACTCATTTTCACATTGTGCTGCTTCACATGTACCTTCAAATGCAGGGACCACCCCATATCTTGCAACAAACATGTCTTGAGCAGCTCTTTCACCAGCCTTCTGTTACAAAGGGTGAGACAAGCTCCTGGATCAGTGGCACATGTCACTGATGCTGAATAGCATCTCCATTTTTCCCCATGTCCTCTTGCTTGTCACAGATTGCATGGGCACTGAACTTTTCACCTGTTCCATGATTGTGTCTTTGCTCTTAATTATTGTTCCAATTGTGGAACAATTCATGCCAAAGGATTATACTACTTTCATCTTCTCTCTCCCTCTCCCCCCTCCCTGCAACATATTCACCTTTGTCTACTTAGAGGTGTTTAAAAATTTGAAAAATTGTTCTTTTATGACCTGCAGACTTCAACTCCCAGAATTCTTGAGCCAGCATGACTGGCTCAGGAATTTTGGGAGTTAAAGTCCTGAAGTTATAAAGGGGTTGTAGTTCCCCACCACTGGTCTAGATTGGGATGGATTGACGCTTCCTTATGCTGCCTTCTCCTCATTATCACTCTGGTGCTTCATTGCAGACATTTCAGGAGAAGGCAAGAGAAGGTAGCAGAAGATGGGAAAGATTTAAATTCTGGTGTGCTGCTTATGTATGCAGTGTTCCAGAATCTAAACCTTTCCTACATTTTCCTGACTTCCAGGACCTTCTCGGAAGGACTTGTGGACCACTTTATTTGTATTGGTGAAATTTGCAACTCAAAGTTTTGTAAGTAGAGTAATATTCATATTCTACTATCCTTTGATATTGCCACATCAATTATACATATTTTCTTCTTTTCAATCAACCACTTTCTCGTTATGTGCTTAGACTTTATCTTAATATTTAGAAATCCCACAATATTTCAATGTTCCTGCTCATTTCTGACTACTTTTTCAACTATATATTCCCAGCAATTTTTCTTTACTGGCACAGGAAATTTTTTACAGATGTTTCTGTGAATCATTTTGGGAACGGTGTTATGTCATTTTTTAATAATCAGTTGATATGATCTTCCATGAGCTTGAGTACTGTATATGACCACTTGTTCCTTCTGCTTCCTTGCATAATCTGTACTTTGAATCATTTAATGATTTTTCAATTTTGGCAATGATTGTATTAATTCAAATAGCTTGCTCCTTAGCGGCCAAAAAAAGACCTTTCCTTTTAAATGTCTCAATTGAAAGCCATGGCTAGGTTTTATTTTTACCCGGTTTCCCCTCAGTCTTTTGCAGAAATTGACTGTGACGTGCTTTTCCTTGCCAGTATTCTATTAATATTTTTATTACATCATTTTAATATTCATGTTTTATTTCCTGTACATTCAGTAAGCTCCAATTTTTAACTTGCATCAGTGCTTGTTTTGAGCTGTCTATTACATAATCAACCAATGCATGGTTTTTTTGCTTGAACAATTTGTTTGACCTGAACTAAAATCTCTGCTTGCATTTCTGTAGGACAGGTATAATCTATCACTATCATTACAGGAATATAATGCATAGATAGATATGAAGAGTATGCGAGTGAACGTAAATATGAATGTGAGTAAATGTGTATTTAGCTGAGCACCCTCTCACTCAGGAAAGAGTTGTGAAGAAGAGAGAAATGAGCTGGGGCCTAGCTTGTTGGCTAGTGAGAAAAGCTGGTTAAGGTTATGGTGTTGGACGGAGTGGTGTTTATGGCTTCAGGCTCCCAATGGTGTTGAATGGTGTTGAGCACCATGGGTGCTCATCACTATCTCTGGGCTGTTAGTAAGTCATCCGCAATATCAAAGTGGATGGGGGATCCTAGCTAGGGGAACCAGGAGGCAAAAGTTAATGGAGAACAATGGTTCTAAAGTCTTGGGGTGGATCAATCTATTAAATTGGTGGTGGGCATAGGATAGTTTGACAGGAGATAAAGGGTGGACCACTCCCAGGGAAGATGTATCTGATATTTGGTACCAATGCCATGTTCTGACTCTCTCAATCAATCAGAATAGAGCTGGAAGAGACCTTGGAGGTTTTTTAGTCCAACCTCTGCTCAAGCAGGAGATCCTATACCATTCAGATAGGTAGCTGCCCAGGCTTTTCTTAAAAGCCTCCACAGATGAAACACCCACAACTTCTGGAGGCAAGTTGTTCCACTGGTTAATTGTTCTCATTGACAGGAAATTTCTCCTTAATTCCAGGTTGCTTGTTTCCTTGATTAGTTTCCATCCATTGTTTCTTGTCTTGCCTTCTGGTGCTTTGGAAAATAAGTTGACCCCTTCTTGTTTGTGGCAGTCCCTCAAATATTAGAACACTGCCATCATGACACCCCTAAATGAGCCATGGCTATCATGAGGTGGGGGGGTTTGTCCCACTTAGAAATGTACCTGACCAGGTTTAGGGTATGGTATCGACCAAGACCCAGAACAGGGGAGAGGGAGTAGCAGTTGTCATCTGGGAGTGCTGTTCCCAAGTTGCCAGTTGTGAGACTCTGTTTTTAAAGGTAGACTTTTGAGATCGGTTGGGACTGTTACTACTGTGTAACAACCTCCTTTTCTGAGCTGTTGAAGGTTCTCTTGGGTTTAATGGCTGTGGAGTGCCTCAGGCTTATAGCCTTTGGGGATTTCAATCTGATATCTTTGGGGCATCCCCTTTCTTGGAAGCAGCTTGGAAGTTCATGGCCATCATGGCGGTCATGGGCTAATCCCAGATAATTTATGGCCCAATTTGAAACTGTGGTCACACACAGTATATGGGTGTTGTTGGTTTTTTTTTGTCAGAGCAATGGTGGTATAATCTTAGGATTAGGGTTTGTCCTCCCTGTCAAGGTCAATTCATGCCCTACTGATGTTGGGAGCAGAGGTGGTATTCAGCCAGTTCTAACAGGTTCTGGAGAACCAGTAGTGGAAATTTTGAGTAGTTCAGAGAACAAGTAAATACCACCTCTGGTTGACCCCACCCCCATCTATTTGCTGCCTCCTGAGTCCCAGCTGATCAGAGTCCCAGCTGTTCGGCTTGGTCTTTTTTTGTTGCCCTGTACAGAAGAACGGAGCTGGAGAGCAGTTTAGTGGGGTGGGGAAGGAATGAGGATTTTATAGTATCCTTTCCCTGGAGTGGGGTGAAAATTGAGATTTTTGAGTATCTTTCCCAAGCTATGCCCATCAAGCCATGCCCACAGAACTGGTAGTAAAAAAAAAATTGAATACCACCACTGGTTGGGAGTCTCTGGGATTCTCTTCCTTTTCCACAGGAAGATACAACCGAATGGATCGGTCTACCTCCAGCAACTGATTTCAAAGGCTTCCAAGGAGAAGTTTTGTGCATGATCCTGCTGAGGCCCTGGCCCTGAATAGGGAGGTGGCTGAGGCCTTGAAGAGATTTGTGTCAATGAGACTTCTCTTGGCCTATCACTTCCAATATTCTTCATGTCTGACAAAGGAGTTGAGGAAGCTGAAAAGGGTCAAAAAATGTCTAGAGAACCGCTAGAGGAAGAGGAAGGATGAATCTAATCAACCAAGAATTAAAGAATGATTAAGATAACTTGTGGTAATATTTCTCTGCTTTTGTCGCATCTGCAGAGAATCACCTGGCAGCCCTGTTTAGAATCACCTGCACCCACTGGATAAGAGGAATTCAGAAGTTCACCTTTAGAAGAATTTTTGGTGCACCTGGTAGATAAAATTGCTCTGATCCATTCTCAATTGGAGACCAAACATGGTGCAAGTCATTTGTAGATGCCCAGGGAACACACTTTCCCAGTTATTTGGGAACATTTTGACCCCCTTGGATGTCATCTAAGGATCTGGACAGGGATTGTAAGTGCAGCTACTTGTAAATTAGACCCATGCCCCTCCTGGTTGGTCAACGTTATCCAGGAGGGTGACATGTGGATGGGTCCTGGCAATGGTTAATTCATCCTTGAGGTAGGGAATGTTCCTGGTACCATGTAAAAAGGCACTGTATATCTTCTTCCCAAGACGTTGTCACTGGACTTTACTGCTCTGGACAACTTTGTACTTTTCAAAAATTTTATACTATGATTCTGCTTTTTATGGTTATTTATTGCTGTAGTGTATGTCCTAAAGAAACAACAAAAAAGCATGAATAGTATGCAAAAGGACAGCATAATACAGCAGGTAGAACAGTTGAATAAAATGGGTATCTATTGTGTATGGGATCAAGTCAATTTTTATTCTGATTATTTCCATCCTGCCTTTAATGTTCTCCAGAAATTTCATCATACAAACATTAAAGACAGAAACTAAAATAGATTTTTCAAGGAAAAGAAGGTGGTGGTTAAGCCACAACAGGATAATTTAAAAATAATTAGCATGTTATGTAATTGACATGCAATCATCACTCATTATTAGTTCCTTTGTTCTTTTGAAATCAGGAGTGATGCAATAGAACCAGAGGCCAAGTTCCAAATGTGCCTCGGGTTACTCATTACATTATTTTTCTTCCCTTCCCACCTGAACACACATGTGTTTCAAGCAAAGAGGCATGGAAAAGAAGGATGTTGTAATGAGTTCAGGAGGGTCAAAATGTGTCATGTGAATTTCATAGCTGTGTGCAGTATCTTTCTATGCAATTTTGGATCATTAGGAAAACAGGAAGGGGATATTTCCTAATGGGTTTAGGTTTCACTTGACAACTTTTGGAATCTCCACCAAACTAGTGCCTTCCAAGCCAGAACTTGCCATGACATCCACTGACAGGATGGCTGGATTCAACCTTGGGTCAGGAGGGGAATCCAAGAACAGGAAAGATTTTCCCAGGCTGTCATGGGAAGAGAAACAGGAGGCAGAGCTGTGACCACGCCAATGGACAGAGAAAAGAAATCTGAGTCCGAGCCAGAACTGTACTTTGAGAAAGTGCCTCCCTAATTCTCATAAAGATAAAGGAAGAAAGCGAGGATAAGCACATCAGACCTGCAAGTTTCTGTTACAGCATGGGTGTCAAACTCGTGGCGTCATGTGGCCATCACATGACATTTCATGACATTTTCCCCCTTTGCAGAACTGGAGTGGACGTGGCCTGCACGACACGTGACACATCTGGCCCACGGGCTGCCAGTTTGACAACCGTGTGTTACAGTAAAACAAAGTTATCTTAAAATTAGTATACCTTTGTGTGTCTTTGGTTTCCAGGTTTGGTCTGGAAAGTGCTGGAAGATTGATAGTGGCTAATTCTAGATTTATCTACATAGGCAATTTTCCATGCATTAAAATAAACCTGAAAACAACACTCCCATTTTCCCATTTGTGTGAATTACAGGTTTGTTTTCCTGGCTGCTCCCTCTCCTCCTTTCCTTTCCTGCACAATTTGCTTGCTTATTTTAATTTCTATCTTGCTTTTCTTCTGCTTGTGCTGCATATGACCACTCAGTGCTGATATAATAGGGCAGCATCAATCTGACCTTAAATGACCTTAGAAAAAAGCTAAGCAGGGTTAGTTCTTAGACAGCATCCGAAACAGCTGTGCATTCAAACAGCCCTGCCTTGCTAGTTTCCCCTTTAAAAAAAAAATAAAAATAAGAGAAGCATAAATACATTGTATTTGTAATTTTTCATGCTCTTTAAACTGAATTTACAAACATATGCATGTAGAAATGAAGATTTCTCCTAATGTCATTGTATATCAGAATTTATGGAAGTGAATCATTGGAGTTAATTTAGTTAGTAACACGAATGGATGGGTTTATATGATCACAGTTATACCAAAACTTCTTGTGCAAAATAGCCTTCCTTCCTTCCTTCCTTCCTTCCTTCCTTCCTTCCTTCCTTCCTTCCTTCCTTCCTTCCTTCCTTCCTCCCTCCCTCCCTCCCTTCTCTCTGTCTGTTATGAATAAGCTCACAATGACAAGCATAAGGAGTTCTTTCTTCACATCATTGTAATGCCAAGTTGGAGTGTGTGGTTTCTATAGCAGTATAATGTTGGGAAACTGCCCTAGAAATTTGCCCTCCTCTGGCTATTTATTAAAGTTTGCTACAATGGCTTGCAGATTTTAAAACTGAAAAATTTGAAGCAAGAATATGCAAAATGGTGCCCAATGGCATTTCCTCTGGTGCCACTTGGATTGCCTACCCCACCTGACTTAACTTTTTAAAGATTCTTTGAATGAAACTAAATAAAAAGGAAGCTGCATTGTGCTTGTGCCACAAAATCAAACACCAGCATTCCATATTCTATTTCTGTAGAAGAATGCATCTCTGTCATACTTGGTCCCCAAAGTTTTCTTTCCCCATTATTGTTTGAACTTGCCCAGAAAATATTCTCTCAAGTGAATTTTGACTTTTAACAGGAGGAGCCTGAAAGAAGTTGACAGCCTGCATAGCTCCATTAGGTCCACTACAGGATTGTCCTGTCCTATACAAGTCCTATACAAGCTTTGTGCTTCACTGGCCATGTCTATTGTGGTTGCTGGAAGCAAAATAACTTCCCATCGGCCCACATTTTGTATGAGCTGTGTGTGAGCTGTGAAGAGATCCTAAGTAGATAGAAAGCCAATAAAAAAATAACTTGACTACTGGTCCCTCCAGTTTCTCAATCAGGATTTTATTAATATATTTTGAGTAGAGTAGAGTAGAGCAGAGTAGTATTTGACACTTTAAATGTACACTAATTGCATTCTGTTCTTAAAAGATAACCATTTTGCATATCCCCACATACACACACAGTCATGTATGACACAGAGAAACATTACAGTCTAGTTTGAATGTATACATATACATGGCGAAAAAAAAAAGAACTATGTGAATTTACAAGATGGATGGCATAAAGAATAAAGCTGTTACAGAATCTACTAGTCCTGCTATAAATATTCAAAACCTTCTCCCAGAGGGGGGCAACAGAAACAGACCGTGAAGTGGGTGTGTGGGGTCTCTAACAATGCTTTGAGCTCTAAGCACATAGCGCTTATGCTGTCCTTACCACTCTCTGTATGGACTTTCTACCTGAGGCACTGCTGCCACCAAACCAAACAGTGATACTGTTTATTAAAACGCTCTCAATTGGGCCTCTGTAAAAACAGAACAGAAGGAGAAAGATGTGCTCTCATCATCTAACACAGGAAATGCAAACACTGGTTTGTAGACTTCCCTAAAGATAATGTATGAAAAGACCAAGTCAGAATGTTAGTTTTCTGCACCCGGAGAAACTTAATACTCTTGACCACCTCCAGTGGGAGGGCTGATAAGCCCAGCTTTGACATCACTTATGTGACAGACAACATGTTCTCAGACTGCAAAGATAGTAAAACACTATTTATATGAGGTCTATCATTTGAATTGTCCAAAGTTCAGGAAAGAAAATAAATTAAAGCCAACTGAGAAGTGGAGAATATATACTTAACAAATATCACCTTATATACCATAAAATTGGTGAGAATTTTTTGTTTGTTCTTTGCTTGTTTTTCCTCCAGTATAGTAAAAGTTTTCTTTTAAACCACAATCCAGGTCTATCTGGCCAATGATCTTCTATCTAATATTTTCTATTGATATTTCCATACATTTCAAGGAGATATGTAAAGATACTTAATTGTAGGAGAATAAAAGTAATTAATTATATATAATTAATTTTGTTCATTTATAATTGATTTGTATCATAGTACTTAGCCAACAAAGACTGAACATAAAAAAGCTAAGTAGGGTTGAACTTGGTTAATACTTAGATGGGAGATCACCAGGTAATTCCAGGGCCATTGGTAAAAAAAATTCCTAAAGAAGGCAATGGTAATCTACTTCCATATTGCTGTTGTCAAAAATATGTCCATGAAGTGGCAAAGAGTTGCTGTTCCTCCTTAATATAGATATAATATGATCATTTCGATGGCAATCTTTATTGATGCAATTTCATGAAACAGTTTAATTGATTATTTTCTCAATTACTCAAATATTGTTATGCCAGCAAATCATAGGTCACCTGTGTTTTGCCATTGGATTTCCCAGAATTTGTATTCTGAGATCTGAAAAACTTGTAACACAAAAATGCTAATAGTAAGGATTGTGATTAAATGGAGGGTCCTCCCTTCCTGAGGAAATTAATCAGTGTGATTAGTATTTGTTGGATTTGGCAGCCTCAAAGTAAAACAATAGTTGTAGCTACAACAGAGCAGGAGGGTGAGTGATGCACTGGTGCTATGGCCATGAGGTGAGGTGGGGGGTGTGGAGCTGCCCCATGTGCCCTGTACTGACTTACCTCAGGGTGACTGCAGCCACATCATCCATGCCCCAACACCTGCCTGGCCTCACAGCCGCGATACCATCACACCACTCAGCCTTCTGCTCCATTGTGGCTACAAGCACGCAGAAGAAGTCGGCTGTTGCCCATATGGCTATTGGTGTTGCTGACATGAGGCAAGTGTCGGACATGAATAGCCTGGCTGCAGGGGCCTTGAGGTAAGCCAGTTCAGGGCACATTGGGCAACTCCACCGCCACCTCACCTTGTGGCTCTGCAACCGAGAGCAACCAGACGGAATGGGTAGCGAGTCAACTGTGCAGGCTCTTAAGTAGGGCTTATTTCTGGGATAGGTCTTATTTTCAGGGAAACAGGTTATATAGACCTCAACTCCCAGAATTCCCCAGCCAGGTTGAGAATCACTGAGAGAGAGGAGATGAGTGGGAGTGGGAATCAACGCAAAACACCCAATATGCAAGACTATCAATCAAAGTGCCTGGATTCCACCCTTTGGCATGTGGAGTATTTTATCAGTTATTCCCAAGATGACAAAATACACTGATGCATTGCAAGAGAATGGACACTCTGCCATGATAATAATTAAATGTTGCATACTGTGAAAGTGAAGCATCTGTTGATGGTACCATTTCCTGCTGTTTCTCTGCATGATGTCTTTTTCTATCCTTGCCTTCTTCCAACCAGCTGTGTGGTAGCACTGCATTGAGTTAGACTGCCTTGCTGCACAGATCAGAAGCTGCTGTTTTTCCGCAGGTCTTACATTATACTGGCCTTGTTGTGAATACATTAGGAGGTTCAGAACAAGGACTCATGCAGAGTCACAGGGAGCTGAACTCATAGTAAGGGGATCAAGTTGTACTAAACCATTTATTAGGCCTTTATTGTATGAGAAGGTTTAAATCAGACAACTCTAGCACTCTGATCTTTCTTGTCTGTCACCATTCTAATCATGTTCTATCTTGATGGTCTGCTGCCTTCCTCCAGCAAAGCAGATAAAACAAAACAAAAAGTAATGAAAACCTCAGAGAAATCCAACAATAATCATATAATGGGGGCATAAAATAAGAAGAACGCCATTCATCAGCTAATCAGAACAAAAACCCCAGAAGCTGGACAGGAACTGACAGTGGGACATCAAATGTCACACTAATATGGTTTTGTGGTGACTCAGTTTGAAAGATCCTATGACGGGGAAAAATGGAATAAATGAATGGTTTGGAGGCTGAAGAGGTTTGGACCTCAGTGATCAGAGACTCATTCAAATCAAATCAAACATTTATTGTCACTGCACAACATGTGTACAATTAAATTGAAATAAGCCTCTCTTGGTGCAGCCTGCCTCCAAAAAACACAAAATACATCTTGCACATTGTGATGGCCCTGCACATCAATCATATTAAACAGGGGTGGGATTCTAGTGGTTCTGTCCACTTCTGTAGAACTGGTTGCTCTGAAAAGCAGTATACACAGAACCAGTTCTATGTCTGCTGCTGTTTTGGCCCACGCACCCATCCAGGCTCTTGCCTTTATTTTCTGCATTTTCAACTGCAGCTGCTTTGCGTGACACAGCTGCAGTTGAAAAAGCAGGAAAAAAGGGCTTTTTCAACCGCTGCACACCTGTGTGTAGCACTGTTCAGGCAGCTAGCTGACGACAATATACATGCGTGCGCAGCAAAATGTAAAATCACCAAACCAGTAGTTACACCGGTCAGATCCCACCCCTGATATTAAACCTAATTGTGATGTTATGTTGCATTGAGAAGTTTGAGAGCCCACAGATAAAAGCTATTTTTCAGCCTATTTGTTCGCCTGGCTACGTTTCTATATCTTCTGCCTAATGGTAGGAGAGTGCTGACCAGGGTGTGCTGACCAGGATGTGAATTATCCCTGAGGATTTTCCTCACTCAGCTGAGGCAGCAGGTCCTGGCGATTTCATCCAATGGTGTCAGGGGACAGCCCATAATTTTTTGTGCTGTGCTCATCACCCTCTGTAATGCCTTTTTGTTCGCGCCTGTCAAGCCAGCATACCATACTGTAACACAAAAAAGTAAATGCCCAGTCCCACTGCACTTACAGATGCAAAGAGGATGTAAAACATTAAAAAAAGCTTGCCATCCGTTGGAAAACGCAATGCAGCAAAACCAATGCAGTCCGTTGTGTACTCATTGCATACGTGTTTCATACGGTCTATCCGTTGAGCATCGGTCCACTGAGATTCATCAGTGCAAGAAGTTTGAGCTGCACAAAACTTTGTGAACAGATGAACTTTCCACCGTGTACGATGTAAAATCCGCGAATACGAGCAACAAACGTGTCTATGTCCATTTATCATCCGTTAAATGTCCACTGTATCCTCTCTGCATCCTCTGGGAATCCTCGCAACTCACATCCACTGCACCTGAAAATGGAAAGAGGGAGGAAACAAAAGGTACACGGAACGTCTACACATTGTTAGTAGCATGGAAATAGAAAGGGATGCGCGCAGTGAACGGTTTGCATCCGATATACATCCGTACAGCATCTCCTTTCTTTCCTTTAGGTGTATTGATGCATCTGCTTTCATCCGCTATGCATCCGCTTCGCAATTATCCCCCGGAACCCTTCGGAGGTGTCATCCCCTTCCATTCGCTTTCACCACTAGGCTTCCGATGAACATCCATTTAAATCCCCGCTACATACTACCCACGTCCGTTCTTTTTCTGTCCTGTTTATTGAAAATTTTCAACACTTTTTGGAAGCGGATGAACAACGGATGGAGCCACCCCCGAAATTTTGCTCGTCCGCTGTGTCCTTTATGCATACGTTTTGCATCCGTTGGCCAGTGGGATCGGGCTTTTAGGATGCTTTCTAACGTAGACCAGTAAAAGGAAGTCACCAGTCGTTGTTCCACCTGATATTTCTGCAAGACACTATGTTAATGGGCTCTCTGTTGAGCTTTCCTGACCACCTGGATTGTGTTATTTTTCCAGATGAGATCTTGACTGAAGTGGCCTCCCAGGAATTTGAAAGAGGAGATCCTCTCCACACAGCTCCCCTTTGATGTAGAGTGGGGCAGGTTCCTCTCTCTGCTTCTGGAAGTTTAACCATCTCCTTTGTCTTGCTGGTGTTTAGATGCAGGGGTGGGATTCTACAGGTTCACACCTATTCGCTAGAACCGGTTGTTAACATCCTAAGCAGTTCAGTTTTTAGAAGAAATTCCTGACCTAATTCTGTAAGGAAGGCAGGAAGGAAACATTCTGGTGTTGCTTATAGAAACTGCCTTTCCATTAACCCTTATTACATTCTTGGCAGGACTAGACTTCCTGTCTCAGGAATGCCTCTGGAGTTTTTCCCCCCTACTTTGCTGGTACTTTGCTTGTGTGGAGTGACCATTCAAAGTTACAATGGCACTGAAAAAAGTGACTTATGACCATTTTCACACTTATAACTGTTGCAGCATCCCCACAGTCACAAGAGGCCAGGTGAGGAGATGCGTGCCTCAATGTGAGTGATATTGAGTTGGCCGGACCCAGCCAATAACATGACCACCAAGCCACGCCCACCAACTTAGCCACACCCACAGAACCAGTTGTTAAAAAATTGAATCCCATCCCTGTTTAAAAGTTGTTTTCTGAGCACCATGTAGACATCTTCCCAAAATGCTAATTTGTCTCCTCCTATAATAAAATCCAGTCCGGTGGTTTCATCTGTCAACTTTGTTATCACTTTAGATGGATTAGAAGATATGCAGATATTAAATATTAGAAGATATTCTCAGGAGAGGTTTCCTTTAGGAGATTTTAGGAGGCTTGGATGAGGTAATTCAAACACAACCAAATACCAGTAATCAGAAAAGGTAGTCCTCAATTTACAACAGTTCATTCAGTAACTGTTCAAAGTTACGACAATACTGAAAAAAGTGGCTTATGACAATTTTTCGTATTTATGACTGCTGCAGGTCACATGATCAATATTCAGATGTTTAGCAATTGGTTCATGTTTATGATAGCAGCAGTGTTCCAGGATCATGGAAACACCTTTTGAGGGCTGGATGCAGGAATGTTTCTGACATTGCCCACAGTCCATGCCTCATGAATTCTTCACATATGCTGATCAGATCTCCTTAATATCTCTTATTTGCTTTTGTCTTCATGTGAGGTATAAATCCAACTTTTCTGATTGATAAGTCATAGCTTTTTATGGACCAGGTATGAACAAGGCTACTATGGTTTATTCAATTTTTAGATGTGATGGGTGGCACATAAATCTAGTAAACAAACAAACACACAATGTTAAAATTGTTTAAAGAGGCACAGGTTAAGCCATCAGACTAAAAACCAAGAGACTGTGAGTTCTAGTCTCGCCTTTGTCAGATAACCAACTGGATAACTTTGGGCCAGTCACTCTCTCAGTCCAGCCTACCTCACAGGGTTGTTGTTGTGGGGAAAACAGGAGGAAGAAGGAGCATTAGGTATGTTCGCTGCTTTGGGTTATTTATAAAAAATAACAAAGGCAGGACAAAAATAAAATAAAATAAACAAACAATGGCTTAGTATGGTATATCAATTCAGTGAATTATCTGGGTTTATCTTGACGTTTCTTCCTTTTTTTCTCATTCTAGATAGGAATCTTTTCAAGTGCCTTCTCTTTTTGAGACAGGATTATTTAAAAATAGTTACTATAATTTTTGGAAACAATTATGGAATTTTCCTGGAAGAGAGATATTTGATTCATTCTAAAAGCCATTTTAGAAAAAGGGATGAAACAAACAAACAAACAAAAACACCTTTGTGCCTCTTTTGCTTGTCTGAATTTATGAACTATATTTAGAGTTATAAGTTGGATTCTGATTTTTTGAATGTTAAAGTTTTGTCAATTTATTTTTTAGAAGAACTGTAAGATTCTTCTCTTTCTGCCTAGTGTTCTGGATAACCTAGAATTCCTCTGCAGACACTCACTATATGTTTATATATTTTCTTAACTCAGATTGCTAAATTTTATTCTGGTTTCGAACAGAGCAAATACCTAAAATATTAATAATGTAAGTTGGGGGTGGGGGATAGAAAATCATCTGATTCCCCAAGGAGAAGCAAAAGGTCTTCTGAGTTAATGTCAGTCAGAGGACAGCTAATTAGATTCTTGTTTTCCTCTCCCACAATCATTTTCTAATCCTGATATAGATATTAGCTGGGATCACAAAAATACTATGGGGTTTTTCTCTGTGTTTATGTTTACAGGTAGGGAGAGAAATGGGGATTTATGATTTGCCCAAAGGCATCATTAGGCAAATGAGCTGATCTCTGAGGTTACTGATCTTTGGAGAGCCCAAAAACGGGTATCACTTCTGCTTTTCTGGTGGACTCAGCTCTATCACCCTAATTGTTGGCCATATCAAGCCACTCTGGTCCCTGACATCAGTGCACTTATAATACCACCCCCACCTGTCTCCCCAGTGGTGGAATTCCCCACTATATGCCTGAGTCACCTATAGTAGCAAGATAAATACAATCCTAGTTCTTCTGACTCCCAGTATCAAAGAAGGTTCTCCAGTATCACTTGAGGTTCAGTCTAAAATCTTCACAGATGATGCTGAACACAGGGCATCCCTTGCAGAGCAGCCTTCTTTACCTCCTCCTTCTCTTCCCATTTACTGTTTCCAGAGGAATGAGGCTGCGCAGGGAAAGCGGTATAGATTGGCAGGGTTGCAAAACTGCCTCACAAGAGATCCTCAGGCACCTGCAGGAGCTGAATGTGACTGAAGTGGTGAGTAGAAACAGAAGGAGAACGCTTTGACTTCTTCACAGAATGCAGTGGGACTTGGATAGCAAAAAGGATAAAGGAGCATATAGATTTAAAACCAGAAATATTTCTGTAGGGTATCATAAATATATAATCAGGGGACTGTGTATCTAATACTGCATGTATTAACAGTAGCCAGAATTGTATTAGAATATATATATATATATATATATATATATATATATATATATATATATATATATNTGTGCTGTTCAGCTTCCTTCGGGTATTATTCCATGTCATTGTAGTGCTTTTAAAGTTGTAGCAACGTTTCAGCAGAATCTCATCTGCCATCATCAGGCTTCGCTGTTAAGCGAAAGCTTAAAAAAAACATATATATATATATATATATATAATATAAATATATATAATATAATATATATTGGAAAGGTGTGGAGATCCCTTCAGAAGAGAAGATGATAAAAAAATGTGCAGAAATTGATAGACTAACACTTGAAATTAAAAAGAAGGAAGATAAGGAATATTTTGAAATATGGGATTCATTTTATCAATTGTTAACTAACAGAAACAGAAGTTACAACATTTAAAATTATAACAGAAGGATTAATTTTACTATGAGGGCTTATTGCAATATGTATTATTAATATGATTTTGTATTAACAATTAAGAAGTATTAATATTATGTTGAGAAAATACTATTATTATATGATCACTAATAATGAACATTATTACTATTATTATTATGATGACCATTGCTCAAATTAACTGTAACCAGACAACACATTGTTTATATAGATATTAAAACTGCTGCTTTTTCTTTATATAGTAAAAATAAAAAAAAAGAATGCAGTGGGACCAAATTCCAAATAGGAAGTCTGGGCAGGGGAAAAGCTGACAGATAGTGATGGGGAGAACCTCATCATGATTATAATTATGTAGGTTGTTCTTAATACCTTTTGGCAAATTGAAATGTTTGTTTGGGTTTAGTTAGTTGGAAGTGACCAAGCTTTTCTCTCCATTGAGTGATCTGAATGGGACTACAGTTTTATGGTGGACTGTCACGGTTGAGATCTCCAATTAGAAGTGAGGCCCTAAACCAAGGATCTTCAAACTTGGCAAGTTTAAGACTTGTGGACTTCAACTCCCATAATTCCTGAGCTAACATGACTGGAGGAGGAATTCTGAGAATTGAAGTCCACAAGTCTTAAAAGTGCCAATGAAGACCCTTACACTAAACTGAAAATCTTGAATGCACCCCTATAGTATTTGCAAGCTGTGATTTATGATTTTCCATGTTGTGCCAAACCAGTTAGTTTCTTTAATAAACTCTAGCTGAGCAAAGAGATGGCTTAGAGGGCTGCAAAAAGATGGCCATAGCAGTTATAAGAGTGAGACTGGGATCTGGATCAGGAAAATTCTAATCCAAATGCCAACCCCATTCATATTGCATCCGAAAATTCTCCGATGGGCATTTTCTTTCCTGCAATGCAAATAGTAGTTAGTCATGAGGTGCCTGATTTAATTTAAGAGCTTGAGTGTGTTTGAAAGGTTAAGTACATCTCCTGATCCGGAGATCATGCTTGGTATTATTTTCTGGAAGAGTTTTCCTTAGCCTAAGGCTGGGATGTATGGCATCTTCCTGATCAAGAGATACCTGTTCGGTGAAGTCAGGTCAGAAGCAACATGTGATTTTAATTGATGCACAAGTACATTTTGGCACCAAATATAGCTAACATGATTCGTTGGGATTTCATATTTAATAATGTTAGAGTTGTCAGTTATTGGAAAGTTCAGCTGCCTGTCAGCCTGGGTTCTTTATGCATCCCTTCAGTAAAGAAAGGAGCAAGATAAAGGGAAGGTAACTTCCAACTGAGTTATTGATAGAAAAGAATATTTGTAGCTCAGGGCTGAACTGTGGGGTCCTTGGTGCTCTCTGAGTTTGATCGTTTTCTTGCAACAAGGACCCCACAACTGAGTTGTTTCTTTTTGCTTAAGGACAAGGATTTGGCTGAAGAAGGAGGTTTATTTTCAGGGTTTTAATAGGAGAAAGTATAGGAAAAGGGGCATTTCATGGGAAAACTGACAAGATTTGAGAGCAAGCTTGAAGCATTATTTTAGTATGAAGAAGATCAGGCAAGAATCGGGAATGTCTTAAAATCACACTTGCTATGAATTTGCTCCAGATAAGGGCTATCTGTCATAGCCTCCTAACCCCAACATAAAGATGCCTCTCTAATTATTAAAAGTTTCCTTATGTCCTCTTTATATACTGTGGTCAGTGTTAAAATATCATTTTTATGTTTCTCCCAGCATATCTCCTGACATAGGAAATAATTACACAATGAAGTTGAGGATGGGATTGGCAGTCTTATTGCCAATTTTAGACTGTCCAGGCAGATCTTTCCCTTCATCCTCCCTCCCTCTCTCCCTCCCTCCCTCTCCCTCTCTTTCATTATTCAGCCATCCTTCCTGGATGCAGGGGGAAAACAACCCGACTTTTCCACACAACTAGCTTTCAAATGGCCACACAACCTCATCTGTCATCTAAGCTAGGACAAGTTGGGGGTGCTATGAAAATATGGTTCTTGTCTTCCAGGAACCACAAAGACACATGGTTAAGAATAGGAGCTCCCCCTCAGTCTTCTGCTACTTGTAGCCCCTCAAATGGATGATAGTCGAGGAGTAACAGTTTACTCCCTTCCTTTCTTTCTGTCTGTCTCTTCCTTTCCTGACCTACTGTCCTTCTCATCTGGTAACTCAGTACCAGGCTTTGAGAGATACAGGCAGTCAGGGTGGGTTTCAAAAATTTTAGCAAAGGGTTCTCTGCCTGGTTGCTGAGTGGACGTGGCCACGGTGGGTGTGGCCTAGTTGGCCTCCTGCACCCCGGTGGGGGGGGGGAGGTGTTTGTGCTCTCCTTGGGCTCTGGAGGCTTTCCTTGAGACTCCAGGAGAGCGAAAATGGCTTCCCTTGGTTCCAGAGGCTCTCTGGAAGCCAGAAACAGGCCCACTTCCAAACTTCCAGGTCTGTTTTTCGCCCTCCCTGAGCTTCCGTGACAGTGGTGGGCGGGATTCTATTTTTTTACTGCTGGTTCTGTGGGCGTGGCTTGGTGGGCGTGGCAGGGGAAGGATACTGTGAAATCTCCAGTCAGAGGTGGGATTTGCTGGTTCTCCAAACTACTCAAAATTTACGCTACCGGTTCTCCAGAACTGGTCAGAACCTGCTGAATACCATCTCTGTTCTGTGTGTGTCCTGCACTTACCTGTATCCAAAACATGCCGGGTGGGGACTCCTGGGAGGGGCGGAGTAGGGTGGGTGGGGCCAGCCAGCAGTGGGCATTCGGGGTTCTCCGAACTGCACAGAATCTTAGTTAGAGGTTCTCCTGAACCCCTGCGAACCCCCAGCAGTCCACCCCTGCAGGCAGTCCTTATGACCACAGTTAGGGCCAGAATTTCTGTTGCTAAGCGAGGTAGTTGTAAAGTGAGCCAGGCCCAATTTTACACTAATTTTTGCCACCATTGTTGCACGAATCGCTGAAGTCGTTACAGGTGAATCATCCAGTCGTTAAGCAAATCCAACTTCCCCCATTGTTTATGGTTGTCAGAAGCTGGCTGGGAAGGTCACAAATAGCAATCATGTGACCCAGGGATACTGCAAATATCCTAAATACACAAACAACTGCTGAATGCCCAAATTTTGATCACATGAGCATGGGGCTGCTGCAATAGTCATAAGTGTGAGGACCAGTTGTAAGTCACTTTTTCAGTGCTCTCGTTTCGAATAGTCCCTAAATAAATGATTGTAAGTTGAGAACTACCTCTATCCTTCAGGAAGAGCAATTCTTCAACTGCAGGTGATGTTAAAGGAATCTACCAACCGCTTCCCTTAATTTTTCCCACATTAAACATGAAAGGTCATCATCACACATCCATCTTACCTAACACCCATGAACCAATGTAAACAAGAGTGAATACAGAATAGAATTCCCAATATTGTACATCCATCAGCACCTCTGATGAAGAAAGTGAAACAAAATCCAAAATCTGACAGCACATGTTGAGAAAGCCATCCCAAAATATTTTCACATAAAAGTTAACTGAAAATCTCAACCACTTTTGCTCTTATCTGGAACATTCTCATCCCCTATAAAACAAATCTGATTCTGATATTTTAAATAGAACTCTCCCCACCTGTAACTTATTTTTTTTTTAAAAAGTTTCATATTCAATCTGCTTTTCATTTTGAAACCACATGCTCTGATGCAACTGCTGCTTTTTCCCTATTCGTTACTCTAGTATTGCAGCATGGTTGTCCCCTGTGTTCACATGACTAAAGGGGGGAAAAGCATCCTTTTCCCAATGCTTAGCCACACTGATGTAGCATAACTGAAAATATTCAGGCCCCATGAATCTGAGGTAAAATGATTTTTAGGTACCTGAGGTAGCTCAGGCTCTGCAAATGAGTTCCACCCAATTAATCTAAATCAAGTATGCTTCATGTGTATGACATCTTGCTGGATAATATTTCTTTTTCTGGTGGATAATTATGGTTGGTTGCACAGTCAGCCAGATCTTTAGATTGGATTTGGCATTTTTAGTCTTTCCCAAGGGATAGGGATGGATTAGGCAGTTGCTGTTGTTTGGTATTATTATTTATTTACCATTAATTATTTAATTAATATAGTTGAATTAAAATTACAGGTTTCATAGATCAATTTAATTAAATATTAATTTGTCAATTACAAAAGACCAGTGTTTGGATCTATCTATGTGTACACCAGGGCTGTCAAAAGTCTTGGCCTGCAGGCTGGATGAGTCACATGCTGGCCAAACCCATGCCCGGTTTAGTGAAGAGGAAAAAAACCCCATACATTACGTGGCGACGCCGTGACGATGTGCGTTTGACACCCAATGTACACGATACATTATGAGATCCTAGGTTCTTGGGAAGGACTTGAATGAGGGTTAACATGAGCTAAAGTACTGGCAACTGTGATTTCATGTTGCTGGGTATATCATCATCATCATCATCATCATCTGCCTATCTAGGTCTATAAGCAGATAAAAACACCAGCTCCAGTCTAAACATGTGGCTGATTTTGCAAAAAGCCATAATATATTAAACTTGTATGCCAATGACTCTTAATGACTCTTGGTGGCTCACAACAAACCAAGAAATTACAATAAAACACACAAAAATGAAGAAAAATATAGAAAGTATGATATAATCAAGGACTCCTCCCTTAGCAAAGGCCTCAGTGAAGAGTAAATAATAAACATACTATTAAGCTACTTGCTCTACCCATTTTCAAGACCAATTTGGATTCACCTTTGAGTTGTCATCTGAGACCTATTTTTTATTTTTCTGATCACTTGTATTCATACATCCATCTCTGTGTCTGTGAATTTGTCACTTGTGACTAGATTCAGAGGCAGATTAGGCTCCTATGAAAGACATTTTGCAATTCAGTTTTTCTTAAATTTGTCACAACCCACAGATGTGACAAGGCCCATTTCTTAGAACTGCTGAAATTATATCTTGCTCACGTTTTCCATTTGATCTTTCTCAGTCTAATCATTTCTTAAATTTTAGTCTGCCTTTTTTTCTGAGAACTCAAGGAGGCTGTAATTTGGGAGAGGGTCTCTCCTCATTTTATGACCATCACATTTGTGAAGTGGATTGGTCTGAAAGTGCATTTGGCCCAAAATTCTAGGATTACATGAGCTTCTGTCTCCCTAGTCCTACTCAAAACAGATTAGAAATGTAGACCTGGAAAGGATCCAATGGTGGGATTCAAAATATTTTTACTACCGGTTCTGTGGGCATGGCTTGGTGAGCATGGCAGGGGAAGGATAGTATAAAATCCCCTTTCCCTCCCCACTCCTGGGGGAAGGGTACTGCAAAATCCCCATTCCCTCCCCACCCCACTAACCTGCTTTCCAGCTCTGTTCTCCTGTGCAGGGCAACAAAAGAAGACNACCCCACTAACCTGCTTTCCAGCTCTGTTCTCCTGTGCAGGGCAACAAAAGAAGACCCAGCTGATCAACTGGGACTCAGGAGGCAGAGAATAGATGGGGGCGGGGCCAGCCAGTGATGGTATTTGCAGGTTTCCGAACTACTCAACATTTCTACTACCGGTTCTCCAGAACTGGTCAGAAACTGCTGAACACCACGTCTGAAGGGATTGTTTAATTTTGCACATATCCAAATCCAAATGCTTGAAAAATGGCTGCACAGTCTTTACTTGAATACATACAGAGAAGCAGGAGGTGGATAGACAGACAGTTTAGTTTAGTTTATTTGTCATTGCACCTCAAACAACAAAATTAAATGCCATCTTCAGTGTACATTGTATCTATAAAAATAAAATGCAAACACACATCCTTCATATTCTATAGAATTGAATTGAAAACCCTTGATATTGCATTTATATTGTACTATACAGAATTCAATATAGCGACTGCTCTGGGATTTAACACTATTTTTCAGCCTATTTGTCCTTGTTTTCATTATCCTGTACTGTCTGCCAGATGATAATAGTTTTAAAAAGGGTGCCTACAATGAGATGGATCTTTGAGAATGTTTTGAACTTTCTTAAGGCAGCGGGAGCTATAAAGCTCTTCCAAAGAGGAGAGGGCAACCAATGATCTTCTGGGCAATGACATTAACCCTCTGGAGCACTGTCCTATCTGCCACTATGCAATTGGCAAACCAGACACAGGTGCAGCAAGTTAGAATACATTTTCTACTCAATATAATTTTAGGAAAAAAAAAAAGAGGTAAACAAGATTAAAGAAGTATATGGTAGGGATGGATGTATTCCCACCTTCATTTTTGTTTCAAGCATGCTCTTTATATTTAGCGCATCTTTATATTTAGTACATCTTTATATTTAATGCCTCTATTTCCCCCCCCAGGAAAAACCATTAAGTATTTCATTTCCTCAGCGGATTGAATGCAACGATCACTGTGATCCAGATTCCTTGGGCAAGAATAGCATGGTAATTATGTATATCCAAATCAAGCCGTATTGAAAAACTTAAAAGATGTCACAAACAGTAAAACAATACTTCATTTTACCAAACTGTGATTTCTGTAATCTTGGTGGTTTTAAACTACTCCAAGAACATTTGCAAACTATAACTGTTTAATTTTTATATACATTTAGATCATTTCTCCATTAGTGACGTAGAGTTTTTCTAAAATCATCCAGTTGTAACTGTACCAAAATAATAGTTATGCAGACTGGCTTCATAATCACTTAAGTAATGGCTGAACGGCACTATGAAGACATTGTAAATTATTATGGAGTTAATTGTACAAAACAGAACAACAGTGCTTAAATTGTGTTCTAAGGAAAAATTATGCTTATGATCATGATTTGTTGCTTGCATGTACACTGAGAAATTATACCCCAAATTCCTTTTGTCCAATCATACTTGGCCAAAAAAAATTGTTTTGTTCTATTATTCTATCTATTCTTTGTTATTAAATATATATGATGACCCTCTCACTGAGAAGTTGACTCTGGAGATTTCTTGCATAAAAATCTATTATGGGTACACCAAATTTCCCTAAAAGGTTACTTGTCCGATAAAGAAATACAGTATGTAGAGAATTCACAAAGCGTCTTCATAAGATGGCCTGAGGAATCTGGCTAATGCTAAATAAACCCTTTGTGGCATACTTGCAAGATTGTTCTTTGAGCTGTTGAATACGAAGGCTGCTTTTCTACAAGGTTCATAGCTGGCAATCGAAGAGAGGGCCAAGATAGCTTTCCAACTTTTCATGACAAGAGAAAAATTAGTACATATTAGTACATTTTCTTCAATAAGCAGCCCCAATCAGACATCATCATATTTAGTGTGGGGGGGGGGGTGTTTCCAAACTTGGCAATTTTTAAGACTTGTGGACTTCAGCTCCCAGAATTCTGGCAGTTGGAAGTCCATGAATTGTTTGGAGACCCTCAATAGTTAGCAAAACACCTATTTTAAAGGATGTTTTAAAAGCAGCTTTGAGGCTGGCATTTTAAAAGTGGGAGGGGAGTGGGGTTAGAGGAGGGAGATGATCACATAAATTCGGTTCTTACCAAAGTGTGACAGCAGAATGGCTGCCCAAAAGATTGCCAGCACCTGTGCTGCTTTTGTCCTGTCTCTTTAAGCCCCCTCCTCACCTCAGCAAGGCAAGGTTGCCTATAAAAGCCGAGTGTGGGGAGGGAGAGGAAGAGAAGAGGGAGGGGTGGGTGTGGTGGCAGCCCGAAGCAACTTGAATGGGATGTTTTTCTCTAGCAGTACTCAAGAGTACTAGTAGGAAGAGTAGTTGTGGAGAAGAGTGTATAATGTTTAACAGTAATAGAAGTGCTTTGTGTGTGTTGTCTAGGGGCCTGTGTTGTTAGCTCTTTTGGGTCTTGAGCCCATCAAATTGAGTAGTTAAAAGAACCCATGACCCAGAATTCCTCAACCAAGTAAGGAACAAGGAAGCCTATAGCTTTGAACAAATTCCCTCTATTGAAGGATCTCCCAAGTCTGGTTTGTGAATCGAATTAAAATGACCACCAACTTTTGTTCTCTCTGTCTTAGCTGTGTCTGATGAAGATTAGTCGGGGCCTTCATCGTTACCAGGAACTTCTGACACAGTATTCAACGTCAGATACAACTGAGCTCCGAACCGCTGTGACTAATTTGTTGCAGCTTCTTCCAAAAGTAAGTATGATTATGAGGCAAAAGGAGCAGATAACAGGGACACTGCAACAATGCAAGTGCAAGGACTGGTTGTCATTATTGACTGCTTCTCAAGAAGGCACTAACAATGTTAGGAAAGGCTCTTATTTTTAAAAGGAATAAAGTTACATTCCTTACACCCTTTACTACTCTCATAGCCGCTTTCATACTGTAAACATAAAAAAGTCAGGCAATTCCTGAAGAGGACCTATAGTTCCAAATGTCCCCCTTCACCCTTTTAGTCACTGCTCCAATTGTGCCAAATGATTTTCTCTGACTCAAACATCCAAACATGTTGCTAAGATGAGCATTCACAGGGACCGACACCTTGATAATTGGATAAAATGCAGATTTATATTATGTACATTGATTTATGTTCTTCTCTAACTACAGAATGAAGGCAGCAGTCCAGCCCAACAAATGCAAGCATGGGAGAAACTGCATGTAATGGATACCATCTTACAGCGCCTGCAGTTGTTTGCCATTTTGGTGGCTCGTGTCTTTTCTCATTGTGCCGCATTGAATAGGGATGTAACTATCTGAGCTAAAACAATGCCGGGATGGGGAAGAGAGAATATTCCATTATAAACATTCACACACACGCACATTATCCAGATGATACAATTCATTCCTTGGGAATGCAAAAACCAACAAAGTTGGGGGAGGGTGACTTGGGAGAAATAGGGTGTGTCCATTTTGTGCTCTTATTTATTTAATATACTTATTTAATGTATTTATTTTTATTTATATGGCTCAATTCCTGTTGTGCACGGCAGTGCTAGTGACTAAGAATATATAGGAAAACTAAGTGCCAACTATTAATATCAAAAGTGGGGGAAATCACTCAAGAATCTCACACTTTCATTTACAATGTAAAATGTATGTTCATCCTCTTTTGAGGGATTATGAAACAGTGTTTTGTATGATTGACTACAATAAAAAGTTATATTTATGTGGTTGAAATTAATTCAGCGGTTCCATAAATGGAAAAAGGACATAGAGGTGGGAGATTTTCCCTTCTTCTCTAGTATCCTACAGGGGCAGAGCAGAATGCTGCCTGAACTCATCCAGTGCTGCAATATGCAAAATTATATGTAACTGAGCTGCTTTCGTTGACATCTTTTATACAGTGCTGGGATGACAGGAACTATGGGGGCATCATTGGTAGAGAGCCTTGCCACAGAGAACCCACTACCTTTTCCTGGAAACTTCCCTTTCCCTGGTAGTCTCCCAAATTTTAACACTTCTATTTCAATGTTTCATAATAAATCAGAATTTGCCAAACTTTTAGTTTTAAAAATCGGAAGACATAATGCTGTGCTGCAGTAGGCCAATGTCATCACTGCTACAATTTATTATCACAGTCCTCTACATCTCTGTCTTACAGACCGTGTCTCATGCTTGACAGGAGAGAAATACCAAAACCAGACAATAATCTGAATGTTTTTATTAAAATAAAAGGAGTGAATAAAAGCAGAAAGACCCCAGAGTTGTAGAGAAGAGCAAAAATTACACACGCATATTTGAGGAAAGGGTTGGTGTGGATGTAGCTCATATTTGCTCAATTTTACCAAAGTACAGTTGCCACTTCTCCAAATGATGGGAAATTCCAGAACAGCTTGACCGGGCCAGCTTCCCATAAAGAATGCAGACTGAAGCCACATTTTGTAGCATCTATTTATTTACAGATTTATAGCTGAGAGGCAAGGCAAACAGAAATTAAAGCTCAGTATTAGTCATTGGTTCCTGTCATGGTAACTCTAATTCTAGCAAGCAACAACTATAATATTTTATTTTTAAAACAAACACACCTGCTAATAAATTAGATCGGGGTGTCAAACTCAAGGCCCACAGGCTGGATTCGGCCCACAGGGTCTTAAATCTGGCCCACGAGAACGGCCTGGAAATATCAAATGACAGGCCCGCAGTCCATTTAATCTACAATCAACAATCTAACTAACAGCCATTTCTATTTACTATCCTGGAAATTTACTTCTGCTGTAAGATCTTGTATTATCATGTTATGTAAGCTATTGTATTTTTATTAGTAGTTGAATAATAAAAATAGTATAGCTTTTCTGCCTGGAAAACCAATTTATTATTAAACAATGGGGTATAAATTTAGAAATAAAAAGTTTGGTGGAGTATGAAGAATAAATAATAAATATTTGCCCGTAATATCTGGTAGAAGAGATAGGAAAATGGTTATAGTTAAGAACTGTGGAAGAAAGAAGGGGAAAAAATGCCTCTTGAGCCTGTGTCAAATGCCCACCATGGACATGCCCACCCAGCCACTCGCACCCGGTCCTCTGAGGTCAAACACAGCCCTGATGCAGCCCTCAATGAAATCGAGTTTGACACCCCTGAATTAGATGGATGCTGAGCCATTAATTCAAAAGGTCTACCCAGTTAATTGAATGAGATCACTTTTATATTCCTGGGTGTCTTTTTCTCCACTACTTTTCTAGATTCTAGTAAATTATGTCTTTTGTCCAAAGATTTGTGGAGAGAAGTTAAGAGAAATCAGAGTATATTTTCCTATACGCCAATGCCCTTGATTGTATATTATAGGCAAGAAAGAATGGGGGGGAATAAAGGACATGTAGAGAATTGTGTATCCTACAGACACAGGCCCACATAACTATACTTCTACCTTAGAATAAAGAATCAGTAAATCATCAACATCATTTCCAAGAGTGTCATTACTTATATTGTCAAAATTGAGCAGGCATTGGAATTCTGGGTCATCCACCCGCAACTGTGGAATATCAAAGGGGCTGGAAGGTTCCTGTTGCTGTTCATTTGACTGGAAAAGAAAAGGATCTAAGAAAAAAGAAGAAGGGAGAGCAAATCAAACTAAAATCAAAGCAAACTAAAATCAGAAAGACAAATGAGAGAAATAAAGAGAGAGAGAGAGAAAATGGAAACAAACAAACAATTCTGCAACCAGTCTCAAAATGTCTGTGGAGATTTCAGTCATCTATGTTATGGTTGTCCCAAAGCTGCTTTTTTTCAGGAGCCAGCTGGTCTTCCTTATTTTTTCTTTGAAGATCTTGCGCTTCTCATCCAAGAAGTTTCTTCAGCTCTGACTGCATGGTGGGGAATGGAAGGATTTATACTCCTTGCAAAGAGCTGGTCATTTGCATTCTTTTAGAGAATTGTTGTGTAGTTAATGACCAGCTGCCTGCAAGGAACATAAATCTTTCCATACCCTCCCATCAAATCAGAGCTGAAGCAGCTTCTTGGATGAGAAGTGAAACATCTTCAAAGAAAAACAAGAAAGTCCAGTTGTCTCTTGAAAAAAAAAACCAGCTCCTTTGGGACATAGTCTCAAAAAGATTAGAACAATTGCCCAGTTTAAGCGGGTCCAGATACATTATTTACCTTCCTTGTCAAGCAGAAAGTTCTTCATTGTGTGCTCAGGATTCTGCAGTTCATCAGCTACCAACTCCTTGCTTATAGGGAATGTTTCATTTACATCTGACATCTGAGTCTCCTCTGGTTGCCTAGATGGAGATGAATTAGAGGAAAAAAAAAAAGAAGCTTTGCACCACTTTCAGTAGCATCCATAATTGAGATGAGGGGACAGGAGGGGGGGGGGGAATACAGCATCTNGGGGGGGGGGGAATACAGCATCTTCTCTGCCATGGCATCTAAGTTGGGGAAATCTCTTGCTAGAGAAGTTCAGTTGAAATTTCTTAAGATCTCTTTTAAGACTTAAGACAATCAGCCCAGACTTTATTGCTCCCATTTTTTTAAACCTGCATTCAGGTGTCCCCCACCCCCAGTTAACTGATTTACAGAAAAATACACTGCTCAAAAAAGTAAAGGGAACACTTAAACAACACAATGTAACTCCAAGTCAATCACACTTCTGTGAAATCAACCGTCCACTTAGGTAGCAACACTGATTGACAATCAAACTTCACATGCTGTTGTGCAAATGGAATAGACAACAGGTGGAAAGCATAGGCAGTAAGCAAGACATTCCCAATAAAGGATTGGGGTTCTGCAGGTGTTGACCACAGACCACCTTCTCAGTTCTATGCTTTCTGGATGATGGTTTTGGTCACTTTTGAATGCTGGCGTGCTGTCACTCTAGTGAAACCACACAAGTGGCTCAGGTAGCGCAGCTCATCCGCGCATCAATGCGAGCTGTGGCAAGGTTTCCTGTGTCTGTCAGCGTAGTGTCCAGAGCAGGAGGCGCTTACCAGGAGACAGGCCAGTACATCAGGAGACATAGAGGAGGCCGTAGGAGGGCAACAAACCCAGCATCAGGACCGCTACCTCTGCCTTTGTGCAAGAGGGACAGGAGGAGCACTGCCAGAGTCCCTGCAAAATGACCTCCAGTGGCCACAAATGTGCATGTGGCTGCTCAAACGGTCAGAAAACAGATTCATGAGTGGTGTATGAGGGGCCACAACAGGTGTGGGTTGTACTTTACAGCCCAAACCATCCGTGCCAGGACGTTTGGGCATTTGCCAGAAACACCAAGAGGAACACCAAGATTGGCAAATTCGCCACTGGCACCCTGTGCTCTTCCACAGATGAAAGCAGGTTCACACTGAGCACATGTGGACAGACGTGACAGGGTCTGGAAACGCCATGGAGAACATTCTGCTGCCTGCAACATCCTCCAGCATGACTGGTTGGCAAATGGTGTGGGGTTGGCGATTTCTTTTCGGGGGGCGCACAGCCTCTATGATGCCGCCAGAGGTAGCCTGACTGCCATTAGGTACCGAGATAAGATCCTCAGATCCCTTGTGAGACCATATGCTGGTGCAGTTGGCCCTGGTTCCTCCTAATTGCAAGACAATGCTCGACCTCATGTGGCTGGAGTGTGTCAGCAGTTCCTGCAAGATGAAGCATTGATGCTGTATGGACTGGCCTGCCCGTTCTCCAGACCTAAATCCAATTGAGCACATTTGGACATCATGTCTCGCTCCATCCACCAATGCCACGTTGCACCACAGACTTGTCCAGCGAGTTGGGGGATGCTTTAGTCCAGGTGTGGGAGGAGATCCCTCAGGAGACCCATCCTCCACCTCATCAGGAGCCTGCCCATCTGGCGTTGTAGGGAGGTCATACAGGCACGTGTGAGGCCACACACCACTACTTGAGCCTCATTTTGACTTGTTTGGAGGACAAGTACATCAAGTCAAAGTTTGGACAGCCTGTCTGCTGCTTTTTCACTTTAATTTTGAGTGTAACTCCAAATCCAGGACCTCCATGGTTGCTAAAATTTTGATTCCATTGATAATTTTTGTGTGATTTTGTTGTCAGCACATTCAACTATGTAATGAACAAAGTATTTAATAAGAATATTTCATTCATTCATATCTTGGATGTTTTATTTTTGTGTTCCCTTTATTTTTTTGAGCAATGTACTTTGAGACAGCACCTCCATGAGTGGAAGGTACAAGCAGCAATGACCTGATGGGGAGCTATCTTTTCTATTCAAAAGGTGCCCAGCTAGCCGGCCTCTGGATTAAGGAGAGAGGAATTAAATCAGGGAAGAACACTACTCAAAGGCTGTGCAGGACACATAACCTCAGCAAGGAGTTCCATAACCTAGAAGACCTATTTGCTCTCTGAACTTCCCTTCCCTGGTCATTCTTCCCTCTAGTCAAATCTGTCTCAAAAGTTGGGGGCTGGTTTAGAAGTGTGGCAAAGAAGAAAGGAGGCAACTCCATCAGAAGAATGTCTACTTGCATTACTCTGGGTCCAAATCAAGGCCTTTGTAGGCGGCCTTTCATCCAGTGAGATTAAATGGGATTCACACATTAGCTCAGCCTTTCATGTCTATCACAAGGTACAGAGCCCATGAGAAGTGGGATTGCAGTAGAATGATGGATTCAGGCAGTGGTGGGATTCAAATTGTTTGACCACTGGTTTGGTGAGCATGACTTTCTGGGTGTGGCTTTCTGGGTGTGCTTTACCTAATGCCGGCGGTAGCTTTCTCCACACCAGCTGAGGCCTGCAGCGCCGATCAGCTGAGAGGATAAAGAAGAGAAAAGCGCAGGGACAGGTGGGAGGGCTGATCCTACATTTTTCTCATTTTCTTCTCAGATGATTGTGAGAAGATTATTTTCCTCCTCTCAGCTGATTGTTGACTTTTTTTTACTACCAATTCGGCTGATCCGATATCATACCACCAACTGGATTCAAGGGAACTAATTGGGGAGTGATGCATGTGACAATTACAACCAACTGCTTGAAGAAGCAAAGAAAGGAGAAGATGGCATTGCTCACGTGGAGACTCTGATCAGGCGGCGGTTTAAATATTTTCTTTGTTCCGTTGTGCTTACTGGGAAAAAAAAGAATGGTTTGAAGGATGGAGAAGCAGCAACACTACCAATACTTTTACAATCGTTGCATCAGATTTAACAGAGTTCCCTTCATAGTTTTCTTGGTAGAGAGCCTGTTTGGTGTAGTGGTGGAAGCACCAATCTCAAAATAAGGAGACTGAAAGTTCAAGTCCTGCCTTAGCCATGAAAGGCAGCTGGTGACTTTGGGTCAGTCACTCTCAGTCTCAGCAGAGTCCAACTCACAGGGTTGTTGTTGTGGGGGAAACAGGAGGAGGAAGGTGTGTTGGATAAGTTTGCTGCCTTGAGTTTTTAGTAAAAAAATAAAAATAAAGGCAGGATACAAACAAACAAACGAATATCCTTTCCATGGAGATAAATGTTTGCATTATCATTTTATTCAGAATAGCATGAATATTTCAGAAGAACTCTGGTGGCAATGTCCCATGGAAAAGGGAAGCCCTAATCTTTTGGCTCAATTATTGAAATTTGCATGACAAAGGAAGAAATGTTTACTAATTGAAGATTTCTTTGCTCATGCCAAGAGCACTTCTTGCATACCTGATCTTTATCTCATTTAAACTGTAAAACCCTCTGGAACAATTTAGGTTGCTCTGTAACATGTCATCGTAATCAACGTCATCATCCCTCTGACAAAACATACTTTAAACCTTCCCTATCCAAACATTTACATTTACTAGATGTCAGCTTCCATATATAGCAATTCTGGAAATATCAGATTACATATATACACCCATCCATGGGAAAATGCAGTTCAACTGAGTTGCAGGGTATAAATAAGAGTCCCGGTGGAGAATGCCCAAGGAAAAACTGGCAGCCCCAAATACCTTTCTGGACTTCTTTGTAGTAAGAACCTAAAGCTTCATCCCGTGGAGTGTCAGGATACAGGTAGAGGAGTGGATTCTCTGGAATGGCCTCTGTAGCAAAGAGTTGGTAATCTCGGATGATATCGGGCAGTGAAAGGAATTCCAGTTCTTTCTTGGTGTAGGGCTCAACTGAATGGAACTTGGGAGAACCTGCAGAAATTAGGTTCTTGGTGATATGGAGAAATTTCTGCATCATCCTGAAATTTGACTCTGGGTGGGCAATGCACTTGGTGAGAAGAGAGGGGGGATTCACAAGACAGAATAACAGAGTTGGAAGGGACTTTGAAGGTCTGCTAGTCCAACCCTCTCCTCAAGCAGAGATCCTACACCGTTCCCGACAAATAGCTGTCCAATCTTTTCTTAAAAACCTCCAGTGATGGAGAACCCATAACTTCTGAAAGAAAGCCATTCCATAAACTGTTCTCACCTTCAGGAAATTTCTCCTTAGTTCTATGTTAGCCTTCTCTGATAGGTTTCCATGTCCTGCTTTGAGGTCTTTTGGAGAATAGGCAACCCCCTCTTCTCTGTGACAGCCTCTCAAATTTTGGAAGACTGCTATCATGTCACCCCCCTCCCCTAGTCCTTCTCTTCCTTAGACTAGACATACCCAATTTCTGCAATATGTTTAGCCTCCAGCTCCCTAATCATCTTTGTTGCTCTTCTCTCCACATTTTCTAGTCTCAACATCTTTTTTGTATCACTGGACACAATATTCCAAGTGGATCTTACCAAAGCAGTACTAATACTTCGCATGATCTTGATACTATTTCTCTGTTGATGCAGCCTAAGACTTTTAAGGCAACTGCAGCACATTGCTGGTTCATATTTAAGTGGTTCCACAAGGACTCCTAGTTCCCTCTCATAGTTACTGCTTGGTGGCGCAGTAGTTAGAGTGCAATACTGCAGACTACTTCTGCAGACTGTCGGCTGCCTGCAATTTGGCAGTTCAAATCTCTCCAGGCTCAAGGTTGACTCATCCTTCCATCCTTCCGAGGTTAGTAAAATGAGGACCCAAAATTGTTGGGGGCAATATGCTGATTCTGTATGCTTAGAGAGGGCTGTAAAGCACTATGAAGCAGTATATAAGTATAAGTGCTATTGCTGTACCACCTATTTTTAAAAATATACTCTTAATGCCTGGAAAGTCACTGCTTCGGCTACAACTCGCTAACATTGCCCTCTTAAAGACAGTAAGTGAAAGAAATTTATAAAAGGAATGAAGAATGGAAAAAGGGACTATGCATCCTAATATTATAAATGAAAACTGAAGACAATGGAGAAGGGGGGAGGAATGACAATGAGATATTCATTCTCCACACTCCTGGGAATGGTTTGCTGCTCCCATCTAGTCTATTCCAGTACAAAGCCCTCTGTACCGATTTTTAAATTGTGAGGAGCAGAATAGAAATATCTCTGACATTATCTTCTCAGCAGCTTAGTCTGTCAGGACATTTGTAAAGTTAAAGATGTCCCAGAATGAGTGCAAATGATAAATGAAGCCAGGAATATGGAGTATTTAGAGCAGTGTTTCTCAGCTTTGGCAACTTTAAGATGCATATACTTCAACTCCCAAAATTCCACACCCAGCAGAGAATTGTGGGAGTTGAAGTCCACATATCTTAAAGTTAGCTGCTGAAACTGAGAAACACTGATCTAGAGACTCCTTTATGAGAGCGAAGGTCTCAATCTGCCATATCTCCAAATGTGTTTATGAGCTTGCAAGAGGACTCTGTTATACAGAAATTATCCAAACATAGATCTATGTTTCTGTTATACATAGATCTCTGTTATACCAAAATTATCTAAAAATAGATCTAAAAGTATTCTTTTATTGGTGGAGAATTTAAATCATGACTTGAGTGGCTCAATCAGGAATTTTCAAACTTTGTCTTGTTTGTTTAAAAGTAAATTCCAGTATCCCTAATCAAGAAGTTGTGTACGGCTGAAATACA
Organism: Laticauda laticaudata; assembly: GCA_004320025.1. NCBI lineage: Eukaryota > Metazoa > Chordata > Lepidosauria > Squamata > Elapidae > Laticauda > Laticauda laticaudata. Next base: position 41,910 of record BHFT01037855.1, read on the forward strand.
AAAACAGATTGGCTGATATGGTACCATTATGATTTTCATCACATGAAACATTACATAGAAATTGTTGGAACTTAAATGGATGATGTCATAATTTATTGATATTTGAAGAAAAAGGACAAGATAAAACAAGAGAACAATTAATAAGCAAGAGATTTAATTGTGAATGGTTTAACTATTATAGAATTTTTGAAAGATTTAAACTTAATAAAAAGCTTTGTTTTTGCAGGTGATAAATCTGAATTGGACTCAAACATATGTTCTGGGTATGGCCACTTTATTGATAAAGTCTATAAAATATTACTTAAAATTAATCTGGAAGATGAATATGTCAAAGCTTGCATGGTAAAGTGGGTGAAAAACACTGATTATAATATATCATTAGAGAAATGGGAGAATGTATGGACCAACAATTTAAAATTTACTTTGAATTACAGTTTGAAAGAAAAAAATATATAATGATGTATCCATGGTATTTGACTCCAGACAAATGGACAAAAATGCACAGAGGAACTTCTAGCAAGTGTTGGAAATATATCCAAACTCCAGATACATTTTATCACAAATGGTGATCTTGTAAGTATGTAAATCAAATTGGATAAACATAATGATAATGCAAAAAATATTCCAAATGCAAATATTAATGAAACCTGAAGTTTTTCTTCCAGGTATTATGGACAAATCAATAGAAAAACAGTTTGGGACTTTATTTCTTTTCATGGTGAATGCTGCAAGGATTGTTTATGCCAAGTATTGGAAAGAAAAATGGACACCAAATATTCAAGAGTGGATTTTAAAATTGATTGAATTTGCAGAGACAGCAAAATTAATAGCACTGATTAGAGTTGAAGTCTACAAGTCTTGATGTTGCTAAGTTTGGAGACCTCTGGTCTAAGGCATCACTGAGTAAAGTAAGATAAGAATCCAAAACTCACCATCATTGTTAAAGTCTACCCAGGTAAAGGTGATCCCACCGCTGGAGGTACTTTCACTGAAACGTATCAGGAAGGTGCCTGCTCTTTTCCTCTTCAGCAAATGCTTTTCATATTTGCGGCTCACAAATCCCATGATGAGTCTAGTCAAATTTGGGAATGGGAAAGATATAGATCAGGAAAAGCCCCTCATTTTCCTTTGCTTTCCAGAAGTGTTGATTTCACCTCTTCCTCACTGTATCTTTTGAAATCCTGTTTCCTACATGCAGAGTCACAGGTTAGTAAATTGCTGTCCCAGGCAAAAAGAAAAAACCCAAAACCCTAAACACTGTGCTCTTTTCCTGCCTTTTGCAATCTCAGTTAAGGTCACTTATCCCCTGATACCACTATCCTGTCAGAGCTGAAGAAGCTTCTTGGATGAGAAGTGAAACGTCTTCAAAAGTAAAAAGAAAAAACAAGGAAATCCAGTTGCCTCCTGAAAAAGCACCTTTGGGACAACTATGACCTGGAGGATGGAGAATCTCCAAACTTGACAATAGAATTCAGTCCACAAGTCTTAAAGTTGCCAAGTTTGAGGACTCCTGCTCTACAGACTTAAAAAAAAAATACGTGGCAACTTTAAAGTATGTGGACTTCAACTCCCACTAATCCCAAGCCAGCATACTACCTGGGGAATTCTGGATTCATGTCTTAAAATTATCAAAATTGGGAAAAAAATAGTGGTTTAGGACAACATGGTGCTGAACACTATGGGAAAAAGCTATATCCCCAGTCTTCCAAGATAAGGTTATGAAATTCTCTTCACCAAATCCAGGAGAGATGCTGCTACTACCCTGATATATAGCTCTCTAACAAGGAATACAGGTAGTCCTCAACTTACAACCACAATTGACCCCAAAAATTCTGTTGCTGAGTAAAACAGTTATATGAATTTCACCCCACTGCACTTGCTAAATTAGATAATATGGTTATTAAATGAATCTGGCTTCCCCATTGACTTTACCTGTCAGAAGGTCTCAAAAGGGGATCACTTGGCCCTGGGACTCTGCAACTCTGCATAAATACGAGTCATTTGCCAAGCTTTTTAATTTTGATCTGGTGACAATGGCGGTAGCTGTAAACATGAAAAATGGTCACTGAAAATGTTCAGTGCTGCTGTAACTTAAAATGGTCACTAAACAAAGTTGAGGTTGAGGAAGTTGTTGAAAGTTGAAGACTACCTGTGCATGATTTGGCATTTCTCCCAAAGGCTAGCAATAACCAAGAGGTTCTCGTTTTTATCACTTATCCTTTCTCCCCAATCCTTACTCATTTTTCCAGAGCTGAAGCAGATGTTCTTGAATCAGGAGTAGGATTCCATCAATCCAGGTCCAGAAGCTGAAATTATTGTCCTTTGGAGAGCTCGCAGTCGCTTCCTGGAGTTAAAAAAAAACAGAGGACAGCTAAACGAGGATGCTAGCAGGTGGACAGCAGAAACCCTGGAGGAGCTGTTTCAAGGACAATTCCTTACCTTTGAAAACTGATCCCATGTGATGGTACTCTGTGAGTTCATGCCTGGTCCTTTAATGGGAAGAAAAAATAAGGAGAAACACCATGTAACTGCCTTGGATGTGAACCCAAGCAGAACTATTACCATATTTTTTAGACTATAAGATGCATGCCCCCGCCCCAAAAACAACAACAACAAAGTGGGTGGAAATATGCCTGTGCATCTAAAGCCCATGTCCCACTGCACCAACGGATGCAAAGAGGATGTAAAATGGACAAAAAAGCTTGCCATCCATTGG
>BHFT01037857.1:0-13428 GCA_004320025.1 Laticauda laticaudata
TAGCCCTTCCTTTTGGTGTTCTATGGAGCCTGTATCGCCTCGCCAAAGATACTCTTCTCCCTCAACCATTCCAGCACCTCATCCTCATGTTCCTCTTCATGAGAGTATTGCCTCCTCTCCGTTCACGCGTATGCCTCTCTTCCTCCTCTGGCACGGGCCATCTGGGCCCTCATCAAGAGGGGCTTTCAAAGTTATAGGAGGCTGCTCCTCCACACACCACCACCAGCAGCAGCAGCAAGCAAACAACAAAAGGTAGCATTCAAAAGCAGGACCAGCAAGACCAGCAAGCAGGCAGCGAGCAGCAGCACCACCAACCAGCAACCAGCAGGACAGGATCATGCAGCAGCAGAGTAAGCACCAGCGAGCACCAGCAGCACAGCAGGGACATGACACCCAGCATGACACCGCAGACCAGGAGCACCAGGAGCACCAGCCAGACCAGCAAGGACCAGGAGCAGCACCAGCAGAGTAAGCACCAGCAGAAGCACCAGCACCAGAGCAGCGCCAGCAGGATAAGCCCTCAGCAGAGAAGCTCCAGCACCAGAGAGTCAGCCCAGCAGCAGAAGCCCCAACGAAGCAGAGTCAGGGGGTGGAATGGTGGCCCTGTCCCTCTTGCCAGGGCTTGCGAGCAGATGGAAGAGGCTTTCTCTTCTTTCCCATGGTTGTTGGCTGCTTGCTAGCTGGCTGGCTGGCTGGCTGGGCTGGCTGGAGCTGTGTTCTGGCAGCAGGTCTTTCCTCTGAATGGTGACCTGCTCTTGCGAGGTTTGCTTCCCTATATTATCCGCGGGGCTGATGCAATTGCATCCTCCCCCACATGGCGCAGTGAACGCTTTGCATCTGCTAGGCATCCGCTAGGCCATCCGCTAGGCTTCCGCTGTACATTCGCTTCATCTGCTCGGCATCCGCTCTGCATCCGTTCCTTCCACTGCTCACCGCTTTGCTGTGCTCCCCCAGAGAGCCTGCGGATGTGCGCATCTGCTCCCATCTGCTTCCATCTGCAAGGCGTCCATGGAGCATCCGCTTTCCATCCTGGCTACGTCATCCCCCGGTCCTTCCATTCTGTTGTTGTCCACTCTGGTTATGCAAATTCGGGGCAACTTTTGAGAGCGGATAACAATGGATGGAACATTTTCTCGTCCGCTGTGTCCTTTTTACAAACGTTTTGCATCCATTGGCCAATGTGACAGGCCCTTTAGCAGGTAGCTTTTGTATCTCCCTTGCAGCCATTGCAAACACCAAACTTGTTTGATCACATTATTCTTGATCAGAAAACAGATTTTTTTTCTTCCAACTGATTCAGTTAGATCACAGGTATCAAACTCAAAGCTTGTGGACTTCATCCAACCCAAGGGCTGCTTAAATCCAGCCCATGGGGCCAGCCTAGAAATATGATAGTGCCTCTAGTGGCTAAAACAGGCTGTGTGAGACCCCTTGTTTTCACCCTCCATGGTCTCCTGCAGAACTCTGCTGGCCAAAACCAGGCTGAAAAATGGGCTGAAAATTGGCCCAAAATGGGCCTGAACAGGCTGGAAAGGGGCTGAAAAGCAGGCCAAATATGGGCTGAAAAATGGAAAAAAAATGGAATCATAAATAGGTCCAAAACAGGCTGAAAATGGACCAAAAATGGGCCAAAAACAGCTGAAAAATTGCTTGAAAAAGGGACATTTTCATCCAGCAGAGTGCTGCAGGAGACCATGGAGGGTGAAAACGAGGTGCAAAGGGGTACACATGGACCCCTTTGCCCTGTTTTAGCTAGCAGGGTGTTGCAGGAGTCATTCATCCCACCCCCATGCTGCCCCCAAATCCCCACTTCCCCTGCCCCCCACTGCCCCCCACCAGCCTGCAGAGGTGAACCATAATGCTGATCTGGCCCTCGAAGAAATCCAGTTTGACACCCCTGAGTTACACTGAAAACCTGTAAATGTAACAAACAAAATGTTAAAAGGTTATGATATTTATGTAATTACTTACTAAGCACATCTGAATTATATTAAAGTTACCAAAATATCTTTGCAATCCACAAGGTATGTCACAACTTTTGAGCATCCCTAATGTTTGGAAGTTGAAAAATTTGACACACCCTATTACATCACTTATCTGTTTTAAAAAAAGAATTGATACCACTCATCCAATTTAATTTTATGTACCTATCTCTATTTTGTCTAAAATCTTTAAAAAATAAATTGCCACCCAATACTGTATGATAAGTGATGTCACTCAGCAATTTCAGATCTAGGATGAATTATGAACATAGTTTTAGTCACAAATTCATCCATCTATTACTGTTGGAGGCACTATTTTGCTAAATAGCTTTTGGGTATTAGGCCTACGGTGGAATCTCTGGTCACAAACTCTTCTAACGACGACTACATTGGGTTTCGACCCAAAACTCCACAACATTCTTGAATTGGGTCATGATTCAAAAATCAAGTGGTGATTAAACATGGCCATTGCCAATTCCCTTTCCATGCCAATATTTTCTTCTGAATCATTTTTTTTGTAGGTGCATGCACAGTTAATCTCGCTTCCAGTCACGACCAAATCAGGTTGCAACTAAAGTTACAGAATGAATTATGGTAGTGACCGGAGGTTCCACTGCACTCTCCATAACATCATATTATTACTTTCTTTACCTTTATATATATTGAGCGAAACACATTTATAATCCCAGTATTGCTGCTGGTATATATGGGAATAAGGCTGAGACTTATGACTTTATTATAGACTAATTCTTCGAGTTTACTAAAATCCCATAAATCAATTGTGATGTTTTTTCTCCAGAAAGATCTCATGATCATTTTCTTGTTGATGCAATATATGTTTTGCATGAAACTAATTCAGTAAATGGGAAGTTCCCAAATATGGAAATAATTTCACCTTTTCTATTTCTTTTCCATTTAAGGTCCATTTATGTCTCTTTTTGTTTTAGCAAAAAAATTAGCAAATTTAGCAAAATTTGAAATAATTTATTATCAAAGATACTTTCTTAAAATAAATGTTAAAGTCTGTCAGGAATCTTCTCATTCTGATTAATATTATGGCATAGTGTAATACAGGGAGCTTTCCAATTGTTGAACATAAAAAGGAGCATTTTAAAATTTCTACAACGATATTGATACAAAAATTAAAGAGTTAAGAGGACCAGCAATCAGCCCTGATGGACACCTTTTTAATTTGCCTTGCTAGGGAGCCACTTTGAAGTATTCATGTTCTTTATATCCTAAAATACTGCATATAGTCATTTTGAAGCCCCAGTGATCTATTTGATCTATTTTTATTTTATGCAAAAAAAAACTTCATTTTTTATTAAAAACAAAACACAAAAAACAAAACATTAAAAAGTGCATCAAATAACCTAGTGCATACACACATATTGTCCTTCCAGTTGAACACTGATTAATGTATCGCAACAATATTACTTTTGCATCCCTTGCAAAATAGGGTCCCAATGTTTTAAACTACTAAATCTCTTTTTAAACCATGTTAGATATGCATTTCAGGATGAAAAATAATTAATACTCTCCTTTCTTGCCCAAGAAAAAGCAATAGTATTTTATAAGAATGTATCTTTATAGTTCTCTGAAGAAAAGATATCTCTCAGGAAGGATGCACATTTTTTCTACAAATTAAATAAGGAAATATTATTATGTACATTTAAGAAATGTGGCAGCACCTATTGTGACAGTACCAAAAGGCTGACTTGCAAAAAGGAACATACAAAAATCACTTGATGCATTCCAGAAATAGCACATGCTCTGAGGATAAACTGTAATGCCTTTTCTCATGGATCAAAAACATTAACTCATGGCTACCTGTGCAGGGAAAAGGAGTATAAAAGAAGGAAGCAATTGATGAAATGTACAAAAGAAACTCAACACTTTAAATTTGCATCACAAAGTCAGTGGAAAATGTGGCTTGGTGCAAATATCTCTGAATATGGCTTCAAAAAGAAAGTACATTTCTTGTTGGTAGAACTATCTCTGCAGAGTCAAACTGAGAAGATATAGAAAGTTGTAGGGCCAAAAGAGAAGTGAGGATGTAGTTAAAATTACACTAGATAAAACAAAGGTACAAACAAGAACTTTTGTTGCTGGCCTGATATCTTAACCAGTACACCACAGGATGAAGTTTAATTTATGTAGTCATTGCTAGAAGAGATTAAGAAAACAAATTTGTTGTGTATAGAACTTTCAGAACTCGATCTGAAAGCCATTCTTGGATTGGTTACTTAAGAGCCATTCCGATTGGCCTGTCCAATGGCGGGAACACTCAAACAACTGTCATTGGCCACAAGCCGCAAGCAAGCCACTATAAGAAGGGCTGCTGCAGCTTGAGCCAATGTTCTGTTACCAGTTACTTTACTGTTTGAATAAAGAGCTGTTTGTTAGAACCCAATCTCGCGCACCTTATTTCCGAACAGAACACTGGCGACGAGGGTGGGATCATTGTGGAAGGCAAGACTGAAGCACGCAGCAACCAGAACCGAGCAACAGAGATGGCCGGTAACAATGCACCACCCGTACCGGATAACTCAGCCGAGGAAGATTGGGAGTCGTACATTGATCGCTTCCTAACATTTCTAGAAAGCAATGAGCTGCAGGAGATATCTGACCAGAGGAAGAGGGCTGTATTCCTCACGCACTGCGGACCAGCCGTTTTTAAAATGGCAAAGGCGCTAGCTAAACCAAGAGACGTTAAGCAGATGGCATGGCCTGAGCTGAACAGAATGCTCCAAGCTCATTATGTGCCTGTGGTCTCCAAACCTAATCAAAAGGCACGAGTTTTACAAGAAAGACCAAAAAGGAAGACCAGAGTGTCAGAGAATTCGTAGCATCCCTGAGAAAATATTGGAGGAGCCTGCAAGTTCCAGAACATGGACGAGCCCATGGGGAACTGCGTGGTCCTTGGCTTGAAGGATACTACTCTCCAAAGCAAGCTGCTTAACAGACCAAATATCTACAATGGCCAAGGCCAATTGCAGAAGCCACCGCTGCTGAAGCAGCCAAGAAATCTGCAGCACTATGCGCCAGATGAACACAACTCCAGATCCGCCAAATCAACCCAGAGAAAAAGAGGGTGGAAGGAAGCAAGAAACAGCCCACAGCGATCGCCCACTATGAAGATCTCCACTCCCCGAGCGACAATGATTGACGACAATGAATGTACATAGGCTTCAGTCTGACAAAAAATGGCGGGAAAAAAAGAAAAAAGCAGTGGAATTCCAGTGTGCTGGATGCAGAGGCAACCACCCGCGTTCAGAATGTAAGTTCCGAGATGCCATCTGGAGAGCTTGTGAAAAACGGGAGCACATCGCAAGGGTCTGCCGAAACAAAAAGAGCTATAGTCCTAAAAGACGCAGCAGCACCCCCCCCGAAACAAAGAGAGACAAGCTGGAAACAGGTGGAACCGTGAGAGTAGAAACCGACGAACGAGTGACAGAGGAAGAACACACACCAGACGATAACCATCGGAATGCCAGGGCAGCTAACCGTAAAAAAAGGTCCGGGTAAAGGTGAACATTGAAGGGACAGCCCTGTGAGAAGGAAGTAGACTCCAGATCATACTTTAAATCAATGGTATCTTGGGACACAATCAGACACCTATACCAGATATCAAGCAAAGAGAACTGGAACAACAAAAACTAATATTTAAGGACTACCAGGGAAACTGAATCCCGGTAGTGGGCCTTGGACATTTCCTAGTTGAATTTAAAAAATCACGCTGAAATCCTGCCCTCTAACAATGGTCGACCATGATCCGCCCTAGCCTGCTGGGTATCGAATGGTTTCGCCCCTGGAATTGGAGTGACCAGGATCAACAGTGTCGTTGCGGCCAACTGGGAAGAGAGCCTGTTGCAAGAGTTCCGCGGATGTATTCAACGGGACCTTAGGCAAGTACAAGGGAACCCCAATCTGTTTAGCCTAGACCCAAAGATAGCTCCCTCAGGCTCAAAAGCCAGACATGTTCCCTTTGCCTTAAAACCAAAAATAGACGAACAATCTAAACAAAACCCATCGCACAAGGGGTTGTTAGAACCAATCAACCATGCCAGGTGGGAAACACCCATCGTGATTCCTGTCAAACCAGATGGGTCAGTGCGGCATCTGTGGAGACTATAAGGCAACCCTAAATCATGTGCTCCAGCACTCACTAGGGGAAGAAAATTTTTTGCAAAGCTCGATCTTGCACAAGCGTATCAACAGCTACAGTTGACCCCGCAACTGCAGAGGCATAGACTATAGTCACACACAGGGGGGCATTAAGTGCAAACCGACTACAATATTGGCATTAGCGTGTCCCAGGCATTTTCCAAAGCCGCACGGAGTGCCTTCTGAATGGAATCAAGGAATCGTCCCCTATTTTTTGATGATATACTGGTGTCAGCAAAAAACACAAACCAATTAAAAGTAGACTAAAAGAAGTTTTGCAACAATAGCAGAGACTCAGGGCTTTTAAATCAAGAGAGAAAAATGTAAATTAGTCACCGATCAGGTCGAATTTTTAGGCTATTCTCATAGATGAGCAAGGGGATACACCCCACTGAACAAAAAATACAAGGGCAGTCAAAGATGCACCTAGACCTAAGAACAAAACTGACTTACAAACATTCTTTAGGTCTCATTAATTTCTACAATGTATTTCCTGCCCCAAAAGCAACTGTAGAAAAACCCTTAATCGGTTGTTAGACAAAAAAACTACATGGAAATGGGGCCACTGGAACAAGCAGCATTCCAAAGTATCAAGGACTTGTTAATGTCTAACACCATTTTGAATCCAGTACAGCAACACCTTGCCTTTGATGGTAACCTGTGATTGCATTACCTTTTGGATCAGCACCATACTGAACCACCAGCTATCAGATGGCAAGAGAGCACCAAATCACCTTCTACTCCAAAACGCTATCAAAATCAGAAAGTAACTATAGCCAACTCGACCAAGAAACTCTCGCAAATCATAGTTGGCATCAAAAAGATTCCATGAATACCTTTATGTGTAGTGAACTTTTTTCATAATACACTGAATCACAAACCCCTGCTAGGGATCCTGGCAGAAAACAAACCAACCCCGAACATTCTATCACCAAGAATGACAAGTGGTCTGAATTCCTCACTGCCTAAAACTACACGCTCATACATCGCCCAGGAAGACATTCACCTATGCGGATGTCCTTGAGCCATCCCACTGCCCAACACAGAAGACGACCCAGCTCCCACTGTCCTCTTACTCTCCAAATCGAGTCCTGGCCCAATCTGCCACTAACGCAGCGGACTCACGAAAGCTACATGAAAGACCCCTGACAGCTCGAATCCTGTATTGGGTAGGTAAGGGCTGGCCGGATGAAAACAAAAGCAAGACTTTTTAAAACCTTTTTGGCACCCGACAGACTGAACGGTCTATTGAAAAAGGCTGTATATGTGGGGGGACAGGGTGGTAATCCCAGAAAAATTACAGGAAAAGGTTGTGTGCATGTTGCGCACAAGGAGCCCGGGCATAGTCAAAATGAAAGCCCTGGCCAGGAGCTACGTCTGGTGGGCCAGGGCTGGACCAAGGACATGAACGATGGGTGAAAACATGTCATGACTGCCAAAAATCCGCGCCTACCCCCCACCGGCACCATCATGGAATGGAGACTCCCAGAGCCCATGTCGAGACTGCAGTTATGACTTTGCTGGCCTTACAAAAGGGAAACACCTTATTTAATAATGTGGACGCCTACTCGAACTGGTTAGAAGTCATTCTTATGGCGTCCACTACCACCAAGGCAGCATGAAACGTTAAACAAACTTTTCACCGTGCATGGACTGCCAGATGTAATAGTTTCGGATAATGGCGGCGCCCAGTTTTATCGCTCTAGCGTTCGAGCAGTACTTTAGCTGCACAAGGCATCCAACATTCCTGACAGGCACCAGCTCATCCGGGCTTCAAATAGACAGACTGAATGCATGTTCATTATACTAAGGAGGCCCTATAAAAAATGGACATTGGGGATGTGCAAGATAGCACTTAACAGATTTGTTAACACCCAACATATCACCCTAGCACAACAACCAACAAAAGCCCAGCAGAACTCCTCATTAGGTAGGAAACTGCACTCCCACCTCGATAGACTGCACCCCACAAATACCTGGGACAAACCCCCTGACTCCTCCAGTAAATACTGCTCATTTGAAATCGACAATTTAGTCTACGCAAAAAAACCTTTACCGGAGACCCATTTTGGCTTCCAGCCACAATTACCCAATTTACAGGCCCCTGGTCTTACTGACTTGTTTGGACGATGGGAGAACATGGAAGCGGCACATCGACCAACTTTACTCTCGAACACTAGAATGCAACACCACATCGAGCGCCGCAAATAAATTGAACCAAAAACAACCGAGGAGGCGGGGGAAACACAAAATATAAAAAAGGGAGAGAAGTACCTCCAATAACACAACAATCACTACAAGAAACTCAAATAAAACAAAAAAGAGCAGCACTCACAGTTTAGACGACCTCCAGAAGAAGAAGTCCGGGAGCAGAAGAACCGAGGCGAGGCCTTCCTGGAAGGAGACAGCCAGGTCAGCTCGACCAGCCCAGACAAACCAGGAAGGAGCGGCGGAGCCACCTCAACCGGCCTGAGAAACCCAGGCGGAAGCATCAAGGCTGACTCACCCTTCCAGGAGGTTCCATGGAGGAGTCAGCAGAGAAAAAAGCGATCCCATCTGAACCGCTTGAGACCACGCTGAAACTGAGCTGTTGCAGGTCAACCAAGACTCGCGCAAAAGCCCCACCTGCTGCATGACTACTTTACGCAGGTTGGACGAAAACCAAGGGGGGAGAGGTGTTTGTGTATAGAACTTTGGTAGACTCCAAATATCTCAATCTTGATTGGTCGAGAAGGACATTCTCGGATTGGTTCTTAGAGCCATTCCAATTGGCCCGCCGAAAGGCAGGAGCACTCAAATAACTGTCATTGGCCACAAAGCCATGGAGCAAGCCACTATAAGAAGGGCTGCTGGCAGCTTGAGCCAATGTTTTGTTACCAGTTACTTTATCTGTTGAATAAAGAGCTGTTTGTTAGAACCCGGTCTCGCGCACCTTATTTCCAAACAGAACAAAATCCACTTAAACTTTTAATCTTTAAATAAAATAATATAGATAGAGATATGATGGATAGATAGATAGATAGATAGATAGATAGATAGATAGATAGATAGATAGATAGATAGACAGACAGATAGATACACACACAGAGAGAGAGAGAGAGAGAGAGAGAGAAGAAAATGAATGACAATTAAAATTAAATGAAAGAATCAAATGATGACTCTGTTAAGTAAAAAGCAACAACAATTAACTGGTTGATAAACAAGAGAACAAGATAAGGCTATTCTGAATTAGAATTAGATAATGTTAAGGTGTGAACAAATTTAGTCTAGTTTTAAGTACAGTATTTAAAGGACAATTTTTTGAACAAGTCCAAAAAGGTAGTAATGAGTCCTGTGATTCAGGTCAGGGGCTATATTTAACTTTGAATATGGATAAAAATATGGCACTCTTTAATTGCATGAAGGATTGTCCTCTAGAAGGCAGCCATGATCTATTTTCTAGTGCCCTAAAACTAATTATTGATTAAATAATTCTTTGGCTATATTCAGGAAGATAAAGTTATGGACATTGTGTTTGGATTCTTATCCTGACCTTGAAGTTCAACTTGATTTCTATAATATATTGTATTTTTTTTTCTACTGTATGATCTGTGATACAATTTTCCTCTAGCTCCCTATTAGGTATTTCATATTGATTTCCAAAAGGTGTGATTATTTATATTTATCTAGCTCTAGAAAAACTGAAGTTGCTATTTTTTTGCCATTTTTGTTTTCATTCTCTTGTCTGTAACATGTAATGATGCTGTAACTTTAAATCAGAGTACGGGTGCCCTGAAAATGTATCTAAATTTCCCTTCATCCTTAGCACATAGGGTGTTGCCCTACCTGATTGCAAAGAGCAGACAAAAAGGATGGAAGAAGACCAGGGGTGGGATTCAAATTTGTAACAACTGGTTCTGTGGGCATGGCTTAGGTGGTGGGCGTGGTTTGGTGGTCATGTGACTGGGTGGACATGTTATTGGCTGGGTATCACTCACATCAAGGCACACATCTCCTCACCTGGCCTCTCATGACTGGGGGATGCTGCAACAGTCGTAAGTGTGAAAAATGGTCCTAAGTCACTTTTTTCAGTGCCATTGTAACTTTGAATGGTCACTCCACACAAGCAAAGTACCAGAAAAGAAGGGGGAACAAAACTCCAGAGATGTTCCTGAGACAGGAAGTCTAGTCCTGCCAAGAATGTAATAAGAGTTAAAGGAGAGGCAGTTTCTGTAATCAACACCAGAATGTTTCCTTCCTGCCTTCCTTACAGGATTAGGCTAGTAATTTTTTCTAACAACCGGTTCTCCAAACTGCTAAGAATATTAACAACTGGTTCTAGCGAATAGGTGCAAACTGGAAGAATCCCACTCCTGAAGAAGTCATTGCATAAACTTGTACTATTGTCATAGAAATCATGTAATTATAAGTTATTTCAAACAGTGATTTAATTTTTCACATTAACAGAATATTACTTACTCATATACTGACTGGAAATTTCTACAACTGATTTTTCATATAAGAAAATATATTTGGTATAGTCATAAAAAATTCCTGACATTATTGTTTGAAACATGATTTTCTATTTAGCTTACATACTGACATGAGCATCATTCTGAAATTATGAATGGTTAGTAATGTAGGTGCAGTTATTTATAATACGTAATTTATAATCATGAAAGTTAGGGAGGTCAGCCATATTTGTTCATAATGGTAGAAATAATTATGTCAGCAGTCAGGAGTCAAAGAGAGTGGATGAGTAACCTGGAAAGTCCTATTTAATTGCTGAAGATTTTAAGGCAATGCTCTTAAACATGTATTAAATCATGTCTAATCAAGCTTGCCATTGCAGTCTGAAAGCAAACATGACAGTATATATGTACACAATATATACAGTATATAAAGCATATCTAAAAGAACTGTTTCATTGACAAGGGTTCTAGGACAGTATGCATGTTATACTCTAATAAAAAGATTTTTTTAATTTTTTTTAAATTTTTTTAAGTCAACAAAACAGTTATTCTAAAAAGCTTGGCTGTGTTTGAGAGAGACAGAGAAAGGAGAAATGGAGGGAGGGAGAGGGGGAGAGAGAGTTGGCTTTGTTTTTTTTAAAAAAACAAAACAAAACACAGGACTACCACCATTCACATTTCTTCATGAGAGTACATCAGATCTGCATTTCATCATTACAGTCTATTTCATTTTCCCTTCATGATTTCTTCAAAAATGTAATGACCATTCCCTCCTGATTATTCTACACTTCAGCAAATATTTGAACCACAAGCTGTTCAAGGTTTTTAAAAGAAAGCAGCTCCATCTTGAATATGATTCATTAGAAAATGAGAAGCCAATGGCTTTTGATTATTATTTCTTTTACGTTTCTAGAGCCTGAATTTTAATAACATAATTATGTACCATCAGAAGATTCTGGACCAACTCCAAAGGTATATGTTACACTACAGTAAACTTTCCTGAATATTAAATCAGCATATATCCTCAATCTACATTTTTAAAAGGCTATAAATTAACTCCATATGATCTTAGATTAAATAATATTTAATCCTATTTGATGGTTAAAGATTATTTGTTTTTTGAAATCAAACTGTCTTAATTTGAGGAAGCGTACTTGGGGAAGCAAAGTATAAACCCCAAATTTAAAAGCATTTTTGCAGCAATGGCAAATTAACAGAAAAAATATTAGTACACATTATTTTAAATAAAATGCAGTGTTTCTTATACAGTTAGAAACAAATGTTAGTATAATGGGCATTAAAAATCAATTGTTCATAAAATGCATTTATACAATTAAATAAATTCCTCTGTTCAGTATTTTCTCTCCTGCCAAAATTGAATTTGAATGAAAAAGGTTCTCTTGCAACCTGCAGTTTAGAAGAAAATATTAGTTGTCTATTTCTTTCAATTAACCTTTCCCATACTAAAATGGTCTCAAGATTTGAAATGTTAAGTGAAGTTTGTGATTCTAATAAGGTTAGTTAATACAGGCACAATATGCCTATCAGCTGAATGAACCTATTTCAATGGTTCTAGATATAGTGAAATATGCCAATTATAGAATAAATTGTACTTTAAATGCCTCTATAGAATGGTCTTTTATTATATGCTGAATCTTTAGGTGAAATATAGTTGGAGACGCTAACGCAATCATTTTTTTTCCTTAAAAAAGACACTCAGACTGAATAATATATATTTTTTCTCATCATATTTCCATAACCATATTTGGGGTGTTTCAAAGAGATTGGTGGAAAACAACTTTTAGAAAGGGAGGATATAAAGAAGAGAGATACAGTATGATGATAGACAAAGGTAAAAAGTTGATTGAAACAGAAAATAAAAGTTCTAATATTATATCGGCACTCACCCAGTGGAAGGTATTCTGAGCAATGAACAGAATAAAAATAAAAGTATGATATTTTTATTTACCTTTGTATTTATGTATTTTATTACACCTTCATTTTTATAAATAATTCAATGTGGTAAACATACCTAATGCTTCTTGTCCTCCCATCTTCCTCACAACAATAATCCTGTGACTTCTTTTGGGCTAAGAGAGGGTGCTTGGTCCAAAGTCATTCTATTGGCTTTTATGCCTAAGAAAGGACTAGAACTCACGGTCTTCTGATTTCTATCCTGGTGTTGGTATGGCAAAGATTTCATTTTATAGACACCCGTAATTGAACAGTTCCAGCAGGAAACCTGTGAAGTATATATTTTAATTAAATTCAATATCTCAATTATTTAAACCTTATTTAATCAACAGCATCGGATTCCCTGACTTCTTAAATAAAACCAGCTCAAACATCTTTGTTGTTTTAACTTTTGCTTTGTTTTATTTAATTTGCAATATATTTCAGATTTTAGTCTTAAACAAAAGTATCCTAAGGTTCAGAAAGGCTCTTAAGCCCATGTCACACTGCCCAATGGATGCAAAAAAGACACAGTGGACGAGCAAAATGTTCCATCCGTTGTTATCCGCTCTCAAAAGGGGCAAAAATGTGCATAACCGGAGCGGATAACGAGGACGCAGGGCGGATGCAGAGCAGATGCGGAACGGAAGCCCAGCGGATGGAAGCGGATGGCACATCCGCTAGGCTTCTGGGGGGGCGCAGCAAAGCGGACGCGGAACGGATACAGCGGATGCAGAGCGGATGCACAGCAGATGAAGCGGATGCACAGCAGAAGCATAATGGATGCCTGGCGTTAAATGCGCATGCGGGGAGGATGCATTGCATCAGCCCCGTGGATATAACAGAAGCAGCTCGGAAGCAGGTCGCCATTCAGA